>CAJUYH010001372.1:10651-49755 GCA_910591685.1 Galerucella tenella | reverse complement strand
ATATATATATATATATAAATAAATAAATAAATATACATATAGCGTATGAACTGAAATAAAATTAAAAGAGATTATGAACAGAATGTAAATAGAAAAATAGAATAACTAGCGCTAAAGGAATAAATAAATACCTATGATTATATTTATGTAGGGATAAACAAATCAGATATCATCTAGTTAATTGTAGATATGAATATTTATCTCAAAGCTGCAATTATAAGATCGATATATACATAAATGAAGATGAAAATGTCCAAGATTTTCAATGGTGTAATGGCGATATTATATTTATTCGAAAGACAGGTCATTTTATTGAATTACAATTTTTACAATTACTTCCATGCATTCACTCACATGCCTTTTTTTTTAAACGTATATGTAATATAATTTTATGCGTATCTTTTCGTCATCTGCCTGTTTTTACTTGTGTATGGTCAGAAGGTCAGCGTGTTTGCGATATAATTGATAAATTCTTTTTTCTTTTTGTTAACGATGATTTATAGAAAATTCTTTTCAAAGTATTAATTATATTTGAATTAGTCATTTTACATTTGAATTTATTATTATAATGTAATTAATTTACACATATATTTATAAATTTTCATTTTATTCGTCCGACCAAACAAATAATTTACATGCTCGTGATTTTAAATGGCGAATCCAAAATGTCATTTTAATATTCTCTTATGATTGGATAAAGGGAGTAAACATTCATCATCGTATGTTTACTATATCTCCATGTTAATTTAAAAAATACTATTACTGTAATAACGCCCGGAAGAATATTAATGCACTTTCACACGCGAACACATGTCGCACATACATAAACCCAATAAACAATAATATAATTCGACGAAATAATAATTCGTCTATGCACTTAATTAATTTGGATATTCGTCAATATAACCTGAGACAATTCATTTAATACAAAACGGAAGACAAAAACAAACAATGAAAAATTAAAAAAAAAACTAACTGAAAATAATATTTTGGTCATGACTATATATAACAAACAACAGTTTGTTCTTCAATGGCAAAGTTTGTGTTTGTATCTATCATATGGCACAATTGATGAGAAACAAATTACAAAAAAAAAAAGAAAAAAATTAAATAAAAATAGAAATTGGTTCGTTAATATTTTAATTTGTACCTCTCGATCGACTATAGGAGATCGATAAAAAAAAAAGTTCTCCCAAATTATCTTTTATCACTATCCACTAAATTCTCTTCACTCTCATCATCTTTATCATCTTTATCATCTTTATCATCTTCCACATCATCATCATCATCATCATCATCATCATCATCGTCTTCATCATCATCATCATCATAATCATCAATTGTCATATTTCTTTCTGATGGCACACGCACGCCACTTTTATTGCAATCACCATCAACTTCTTCAATAATATCCTGCTCTTGATCTAAAAAATCTGTCGGTACAAATTCCATCTGATCGTCATTGTCATGGAGATCTGGCGGTCCAGGTAGTGCACAAAAATGTATATCACCATCAATACTTTCGGGACGGTCATCACCACCTGGGTCATCATCGTCGTGCATACTCATTAAATTATCATAATTTGCCGTAGAACTATCATCATTATTATCTGATAGTATATCAGTTGGGCTCAAGGGAATGTCAAGTGGCTCAAGTTTTATTGTTGTGTTTGGTGTTGTAGGTGTTTTTGGTCGTTGGAGGCGAATTTTTGTAAATAGTCGATGTTCATTTATTGGCTCTGTTATTGTACGTTTTGGCATACGTTTAGGACTAGAAGACGTTAACAGTGACGAAGATGACGATAATAATGATGATGCTGACGTTGTTGTTGTTGTTGTTGTTGTTATTGGTGCTGTTGTGATTGGTGGTGTTATTGATGGTGTTGGTATTACAGGCTTTATTTCTTTGGTTTCTGTTGTTGTGGCTCGTAAATTCAAAGTTGACGATTTAGCCACGGGCTTTGGTTGCGGTATCAGCATTGGAGGTTTCGGATTCTATTTATTGAATGAAAGAAATAAGAAAAACACTTACATAACGCTTAATTAATTTTGTTTCTGTTAGTTCAATTTAAAACAAACCTGCGATGAAGGATTAGGTCCAGCTAAACCTTTAACTTGAAGGGCTTCAGCGGCATTCAATAACTGTGGAAGCCTGTCATGTGCAACATTAACCTCACCGCGATACATAAATTTAACTAACGCCTCAACTTCCCAAAATTTCAAATCCTTCATTAATATAATTGGATGTTGACATGGATTTTCACGTAATAATGCCGCGAGATAATCGCTGCACGATGATAAAATCATTTTATGACATTTTAGAGAGCGTCCTTCGCATGCCAATGTAACATCAACGAATTGTTCGGTGTCGAGTAATGATGGAAAACTATTTTGCATATTACTGTGATAACTGTTCCACCTTAGACAAACCTGGTAGCGCCAATCAAAAAATACAATTATCAAGTTGAACCGCCAGTCAAACTACAATGCTATATAAACAATTATTGTAATGTTAAATTGTCCATTTCACCTCTTGAGATTGCAGTGGATGATGAACCTTTTGATGATTTGCATTGGGAGTTTGCTGTCGCGATGGCATTTTAATTGTCGTTGATGCAACTTGCTTCACTTTTAATGGTATTGTTTTGAGTACAAGTGTTTTCCGTTGCTGCTGCGCATTTGCGCTTGAAGTTGGTGGAATATTTTTAACTTGTGGTCGTACCAAAGATTGACTTGCTATCCTTATCGTTCTGCCAGCGGATGTGCCTTGGGAATTTGACTGCATAACTGAAACAAACGATAAAAAAATACAGCAGTATAAAAGAAATTTCATTAGTCATCCATTTATTCTACTGAATTAAAGTTCAATAATAGTTAATTGCTAAAAAATACCGTGATATCGTCTGCCAATGAGTCTACCGCCATGGTGTACTCGAAGATGTCGATGAAGATTGGTTGTACCACATTGCCGTGGATTGGCTCCACCACGCACAACAACCGATCCACAAATGCGACATTGCGCTCTCAATGGATCATTTGTACATAAATCAAAGTGCGCCCAGACTGCGCTGGGATTTGCCATTGCCCGAAGACTACGAGAATGTGATCGTACACGTGTTGGATGTCCGCTTGTTGGTGGTGGCATTACTTCATCGAGGTAGCAATCATCCTCATCTTCGGGTTCTTGCTTCATTGTAGTCTCCAGTTTGTTGTAAATAATATCACGCGACAGGCAACGTTGAAGATGACGATTTGGTGCACGACCACAAGTATGTAATGTTGCTACGGGATCCGACCCGCTCACTACTAATTGTCCACTCGACGTTGTGTTATGATACTACTTGATCTTGTGGTATTTGGTATATCTGAAAAATATAAATTGGTGGGTTCTTATCACAGTATTCTTAAGGTATCATTTGACAATTAATTAAATGTGCCTGGTCAATTATTCATTGAGCATGATAAGGAATATAAATTTGAATTGGAATCAAAAAGTGATTTAAACATCTTATAAGAACCTGAAAGGTTCTCCAATACAAAGAGCGAAAAAGAAACGCGGGGGACTTTATAATGGGAAAGAAAAACCGGTTGCGATGAAAAACACATTTAGAATATTTCGCAAAGATCAGTTTTATATTTCTGTTTCACGATAAAACATAAAAGAAATGAAAACATTTTGCTTTTGAATATCAGCAGTTTTATAGATTATTGTCAATATAATATGTCCTTTTGAAAATTAATTAGTATAAACATAGTGTGATGATTGATAAATAATATGTGCAAAGAGAATTAGAGAAACGAGAGGAGAAAGACGGAGCGGCGCAGTCGCGTGTACTCGCCAACCTAAATATTTCGTCTAACTATTATTATCGGCGTCGCCAACCGTTACACAGACGTATGTGTTTAACTCAAAGGATCGCCATGAAGAGCATGCGTTCACGTTCTATAAAAAGATATTATAATCTTGCATACTATGTGAAAATCACGCAACAGTCGCAAACATATATATATATATACATAAGTATTTTTCGCCAATAGAAATATCAACAAAACATACATATGTGTACAGACAATATCTCAATTAAATTGCGCGCGAACAAACATGGTAAAACAGAAATCTGTAACATCCCTAAAAAATATAAAAATGTATATAGCGTGGTAAATAATCAATTTAACAGCTATAGGCTATACGTCCTGTTATATCTATACTCATTCAAATGAACATCAACATACTAAACAAAAATGAACAAACTAATCAATAAAAAGTTGAAAATTCAAATGTGTGTGTCATACAAATAGAATGTTTCCACCACAAGTTTCTATGCGTCATCATGGTGGGGAGCGGTAGTAGGGTGAACACACAATAGAAAACACATCACACATATACTTTCCATTACATATGACATACATCTATTTATCCACATTGTTGTGAATATCGTCATTTCATTTGGAATCACATTCAAACTCTAAATTCTCCTCCACTCGATCGTATTCTTGCGCACATTTACCAAATATGAAAAAGACGTTGCAAACACATGCGTGTTATATTGACCGACATGCACTTCACACGCAACATTCACATATAAACACACACACACATACACACAAAGCCACATATACACAAACATAAGATAAGAGGCGCACAGTATTATAATACACAGCACTTGAATTGAGCGGTATCAGACAACAACAGTGGGTGGTTTCGTGTGGACTCGTGAATTGACCGGCTAAAAACAAATGGCGGCGATCGCTGCAATTGTCGCCATTACTCACATTTATCACTATTACAATAATAATAAACAATTCAAAGAAAACAATCTGTATCACATTGTCACACTCCAATATATACTTAGCCAAATCAATTGACACTTACTTCACGTCTTTTTCTTCACATTGATTTGTCTTTCGTTGTGTTCTTCATGCATATATACATATATATATATATATATCTTGAATTTTCACAGATATCTCTTTTGATACATCTAGTCAAGACCTTTTGATTTTCCTTCTTGATCAGTTAACGCCTGTTTTTGGTTATAATAATTATATTATTATCCTATATCAATGTGTATGTATGAATAAATATATGTATATATACATATAGTGATAAAATGTAAATGAGGTTTATGCGCGTAGCCCCTCTACTCACCGTAAAACGATTCGCTCAAGCCGAACCCGGGAATGACTAAAATCGAAATCGGCTAGCTCTGATGCGGGGCGTAATTAACCCGCGCATGTGCGACGCCGCCGGTCTCTCTCTCTCTCTCTCTCTCTCTCTCTATTTTTCTCATTTTTCTTCGTGTGTCGTCATTGACGCTGGTCGGTGTAGCAGCATTATTCGGACTATCATATGTGTGTATATATCTCACCGATGTTTCCCGATGTTTCCCCCTCAGCGCCCTTTGTCAATACTACCGGCCATCTTTGTTCTATCGGTTTCACTGTGTATGTGAGTGTTGCTATTGCTTGGCAACTATACTAACCACTGCAATTACATTCGCCCTCGTTTTCCTACTTGACTTGCCGCACTCTCAACATTAATTCTCAGCTCTTGTCTATTCAGTTGTATATGTATATGTAATATATATATTATAGATAGACGATTGGTGGTTTCTTATGTGTGTTTGTGTAACTGCGTGTTTTGTACTCGACACATTCGAATAAATAGTATGGAGAAGAGAGATATATGTATGTGATTAACAAGTCATCGATTGGTCGTAATATGATGGAGTTAGTTGTGCAACATCTCGAGATTCAATACAATTATGTACTCACTTTGACTCACTAATTTAAACTACTTACATTCTATTGAACATGTATTCTTCCTATTGTATTTATATATTGTATATGTGTTTGATATAATTTTTTTATGTATTTGGATCTTCGGACGAATATCGTTATTCATAATAATATTACGAATTGACGATTGTTTGTATAAATAGAATAGGATGCAGCAGCTGATGATGAATCGGGGCCATTGTTAAATCGAATAAAATTCAGATAAAAAGTTTTCATTAAATTATCAGCAATATAACAACCAGGCCTATGGAGTGTTTCATTTAATTTTTACCGCCATGAAAATTCGAATAATACATCTCACTCTACTTTACCAATATCTCACTCAATAGGTACATAATAATGTCGGTAAAATATGTGAATTGATTCTCGTATATCGGTGTGTGCGCGCGCGCGTCTACATAGCAAAATGTAAAAATGAATATAGTGCCATTTTAAATATACAGTCAATAAAACAGATTGTAAAAATGTACATATGTGTACAGAGGTAAAAAGACAACAGAGCAATTATACGACTATAACTCAATGTCTAAATTATATTGTATACATAATAAATTGTGTAAAAATTCTTTGTCTCTCTGTGTATCGATCGAACACACTTGACAATAATACATATGTAATAGCTGTCGTTGATGAGTAGTCGTAGTAGTGTAGTAGTAGTAATAATAGCAGTGGTATCGTATATAGAGGCAGCAGTGGTACTCTTCCATATTACTATATACCACTACCATCATTTTCTTCTTTTCTCTGTTCTCAACAACGTCGACCGTTCCTTGTCCCTTCACCTCCTCCATCGCCATCACCACGTCCTCCTCCTCTTCATGCTACTGCTGTTGCTGCTGCTGCAAACTGTGTTGTTGCCCGCTATCTCTATATATAATGGTGGCGGTGGTGGTGCTGCTGCTGCTGCTCTGACTGCTCGTGTTTGTCGTGAAATCGTCCACCAAGAGAGGACCAACAAATGGAATCGACAACGACGACAATGACAAACGACAACTAACACGAGTGATTATTAATATTGTGAACATTTAATTTTGTACAAATATTTGTTGATGGAATAATAAACTTGACAGTGATTGTGTGTGAATATAAATACGAAGAAAAAGAAGGAGAACGCAAGAGAGGAGGGAGAGAGACAGACCGTAAAGAAAAAGGAAAAAAAGAGAATGAAAAGAACCCTTTGCATTGTAAGATGTGCGAAAGCAAATATTCGTGGCCTATCGTGTTGCGCACGTACCCAGTAATACAAGCTAAGAGCAATACATCGAGATGAGCCTCGATGAGGACACGATTAACGACAACCAATCACAATTATATCGTGATTTTTAGATTGTTATAAATTCCTCATTGCTCCTCCATATCTCTACTGCTTTAACCAAACCAAACCAATATAAATATATGTAATAGTGTTGTTGTAAGAGAACAAAAAGAAAAAAAAACGGAGGATGATGATGATGATGATGATGATGATGATGATTGTGGTGGTGATGGTGGTAGTGGTGGATATATTCTATGTGTTGTCTTGAGAAAGAGAATAAAAAAAAATATTATATATATTTGGTATGAATACCAAACTAAATATTGTCAATGAGGAGTACTTGATATGTGTTTGAATTACTATACATGAAAGCTTATTTTTTTTGTCTTTTTCCTCTGTTCTCTGACAATAGTAATAAATGTTTGAATTAACTACGATGCAATTGATAAATGATAGTAATATTATAAACATCAGAAACGTGACGAGGACGTTGATGACAACGACGGCGACGACGAAAACAACGACGCGAAATAATCGTCGACATTTGTTTATGAATGTAGCTGTAGTGATTTCACGTGTGCAATATCCCATATACGACGTGTGACAATAAAATTACGGTGATATGTTTTCGACACCGGCGTCAGTTGTGGGCGAGCCGTCAGGCTATGACTTTGAAAAAGAGGAGAATGCTGCTAAATGGAAGGGAGTTTTTGTTAATTCATTGCGAAAGGTTTGTTTAATCCATTATTATGATAATGAACATTTCATTTAGTGAAATTTTTGTATGGTAATTCGACATTTATTCAATACATTCGGGGCTTTTTTTTCTTAGGTTTTGGAGCAAGTTCATCCGAGTTTGGAGGCGAGACAGGATGCATTGGATTACGTTGAAAGTTTGATATTGAGAATGTTGGGAATGTTGTGTGGACATCCACCACCTCATACGCCCCAAGATGTTGAAGAGAGAGTAAGAAAAACATTTCCAACACCAATCGACAGGTGGGCATTGAGAGATGCAAGAGATGCATTGGAGAAGGGAAAGAAAAAGTCACCGCTCGTTTTGCCCGTTGACAAGATACATCAATTACTGCAAAAAGTATATTTTCATCACGCGAATTTTTCTTTATCACATTTTAATTTGTAGTTGTAATCAATAGTAATGTAGTTTCTTCGAATATTTCATTTATTCTTATTATTTTTAGGAAGTCTTGCAGCACAAAATTGATTCTCAAGTCAGTCTATTTGTTGTTGGAGTACTTGAATACATCTCCGCTGATATATTAAAAGTGGGTTGTAAACCAATTAACAAAAAAATTACGAATATTTTTATATCACATAGTTTTTAATGCACTTTTATCTGTTATTATTTTATTTCATTTTTTCATTAATTGCAGTTGGCTGGAAATTATGTCAAGAATATTCGTCACGTCGAGATATCATGTGAAGACATACGGGTTGCTATGTATGCAGACATGGTAACATATTTAACTTGTTTTACTCCTCTCTCCCTCCATTGCCTCTATTCTTTTCATTGTTTTTCAATAATCATCTGAGCTTGTATTCCTACATATTATCTCTGTTGCACATACTTCAGCAATTATCTTAAACACTATATACAATTAATCAAATTCATTTGTATCTTTTGAGAATTAATTCGAAGGAAAAAAGATAAATTTATTTAAGGAATATTTGGCTGCATATTTTCTCTGCTTGATTACATGCTTTCCACTAACATTTAAACAACACCAACCATGCTCGTTGTGATTCGTTCGTGGCGTTTACAGGTGGTACGTACTCAAGAACGCCAAAAAATTCGTTCAAAAACAATATGTGAGAATTTTATTCGTATAGTACGCTGTATTGTTTGCATTCATCTTCATAAATATACATCAGTTTTTTAACGTTATCATGAATTATTTGCTTAGAATCAATTTTCATGTATTATCATTTGGCGAAAATAAATGAAAACCTTTTTGCGGGATGAAATTCTGTTTTTATCGTAATTCACGTGTGATTGAAATGTACTTTGTAATGTTTACGTTTACTTATTATTGCTTTCACACTGTTTCACTCATTGCTTGTTCACGTTCATAGCACATACATTTACATTCGAAGTTTATTTCCCAAAAGACGAAACTGAAGAATAATGGCAAATACAATATAGATAAATGAATGTTTAAACATTACTTAAATTCAATATAAGCAAAAATGTAAAAGTTTTCAATACCCCGAACAAAAACATGTACATAAAAATACATATATATATATATATTATTGATTTTGTCCCTTGTTGATCACAGGTACTAATGGATATGTTTTATCAAGACGATTGTGCGGAAGGTCCACAGAGTAGTTTGGGTGCAGTTGTATCACAAACCTATGAAGAATCCGTTCGTGATCTCATTCACGATGAGCGGCATTATTTACGCGATCTCTACATGATAATTAAGGTGAAATAAATCATCTAACATATGAACTAAAATATAAATAGTAATTGATAATATTTATTTATTTATTCAATTTTCAGGTGTTCAGAGAAGAAATAACCAAGTTGGCACCAGATCGAATTGAATTAGAGACATTATTCAGTAATATAATGGACATTTATGAAGTTACAGTGACATTGTTGGGCAGTTTGGAAGATATTATGGAAATAACTGAAGAAAAACAAACACCAACAGTGGGCTCGTGTTTCGAAGAGCTTGCTGAAGCTGCTGAATTTGACGTTTACATAAAGTAAATGATATATATTTTTCACTGAAATTCTTTGAAATTTGTTAATTATTTATTCTTCACTGAGTTGAATATGTTTGTCATTCATTATTATTAGATACGCAAGAGACATGAATAGTCCACCTAGTCGTGAAGTTTTAACGAGGTTACTGTCAAGACCTGAGGCAAATGCCGCACTACGTGCAGCTGGCCACGGTTTTAAAGAAGCTGTCAAGTACTATTTGCCAAAATTATTGCTGCAACCCGTGTGGCATTGCTTTTTGTACTTCGATTATATTAAGGTATGATCTAAAAAAAGAAAAAAACAAGAGTTGACACATGATTAAATGAATGATAAAAAAATTATTTGATAGGTATTACAAAAACGCACGCCAAATACGGAAGACAGTGAAACATTGGAGCAAGTACAGGGTCTATTGAGGCCATTGCAAATGGAATTATTACAATCAGTTGCGAGTTTACCAAAAAAAGACATGGGATTACGTATGCAAAGTCGTGCACGACGGCATGCAGCACTGGAAAAAACAAATGAATTACAAAAAACTGTTGATGGTTGGGATCAACGTGATATTGGTCAATGTTGCAATGAATTCATACGTGAGGATATGTTGGGCAAAGTTGGTAGTAATGGTCGTAGATTAACTGAGAGGCGAGCATTATTATTTGATGGATTATTAGTTCTTTGTAAACCGAGTAGTAGCAAACGTGTAAGTGTTAGTGTTGCGGCTGTTGGAGTTGGTGGCGGACATCCGACGCATCAGGGTGAATTGCGGCTGAAAGAGCGATTTTTTATTAGAAAAGTTGATATTATTGATCGTGAAGATACCGAGGGTAAGTTAATAATTGGAGAACATAAAAGAATATAATTTTAAATGAATTTGTTTCATTTCCATTCTCATTAATGCTTATAGAATTGAAAAATGCCTTTGAAATCGCACCAAGAGATCATCCGAATGTTACACTGGTGGCGAAATCAGTTGAGGATAAAAACAGTTGGATGGCGGATCTCGTAATGTTAAATACAAAGAGTATGTTGGAAAGAACATTGGATAGTATATTATTGGATGAAGAGAGAAAACATCCATTGAGATTACCACCGCCGCATTTGTATAAATTCGCTGAACAAGACTGCGCGGAGAATGTGGTATTAGAGGCAAGAGAAAATGGCGGTGTGCCATTAATTAAAGGCGCGACATTGGTTAAATTAGTTGAGAGGCTTACGTATCATATTTATGCCGATCCGGCATTTGTACGAACATTCCTTACTACTTATAGGTTAGTAATTGGAGTGTTTAATGAGCAATATTTATTCCTTCTTCCGTATTTCACAAAGTAGGGTATTCATATAATTAATTTTTTCCAGGAGTTTTTGCTCACCTCAAGAGTTGCTTGCACTTTTAATTGAGCGTTTCGATATACCAGATCCATCGCTAGTTTATGGTGATGAAGAAAAACCTCCTGGTTGTAAAGCAACTGCGCGAGAAGACTGGAAACGATATCGTAAAGAATTTTGTCAACCAGTTCAATTTCGAGTTCTCAATGTTTTAAGGCATTGGGTGGATCATCATTTTTATGATTTTGAACGTGATAGAAATCTTCTGGAGCGATTACAATTATTTTTGGATACAGTTAGTGGAAAGTCAATGAGAAAATGGGTGGATTCGGTTATTAAAATTGTACAGAGAAAATGCGAACCATCCGAACAAAGGCCCATTACTTTTAGTTTTGAAAAATCTCCACCGCCAATTGAATGGCATTTAAAAGTTCCTGAGGAAGAGTGGGGAATACTTACGGTACAACATTGTTTTGTTCCTTTCTTGAAACACCAACTAGTACTAAATAATAATGAATTCTTTTTCATCACTCTGTACAATTTATAGTTACATCCCATCGAATTAGCGAGACAGTTAACTTTGCTGGAATTTGAATTGTATAGAACAGTAAAACCGTCTGAGCTGGTTGGATCAGTTTGGACAAAGAAGGATAAAGAAAAGACATCGCCAAATTTATTGAAGATGATCAAACACACGACTAATGTGAGTTGCAATAATTTGTAAATCTGTGAATGAATTTATCTCCTTTATTTTATTTACAACATTATTTATTGAATTTATATTTTCTCTTTTTTTTTTCTCTCCGACAATAGTTTACGAGGTGGCTTGAAAAAATGATTGTAGAAGCGGAAAATCTTGAGGAAAGAGTTGCTATTGTATCTCGTGCCATTGAAATAATGATGGTATTGCAGGATCTCAACAATTTCAATGGAGTATTGGCAATAGTTAGCGCCATGGGATCTGCGTCCGTTTACAGATTGAAATTCACTTTCCAAGTATGTTACGAAACAAATCGTCTCTCACTTTTATATAATTCCATTTATGAATTTATCATTAATTAAATATTGCAGCAAATCCCAGCACGATTGGAGAAATCTTTGGAGGAAGCGCGTGAATTAAATAACGATCACTTTCGTAAATATCAAGAGAAATTACGCTCTATTAATCCACCATGTGTACCATTTTTCGGTAAATTAATATATCTATTAATTCATCAACTAAAATATTAATTTAAATGTGATTTTTTTTGTATCATTATGTTATTGTTCTTCTGAAATATTTAAAATAGGCATGTATCTGACCAACATACTTCACATAGAAGAAGGCAATCCTGACTATCTTCCAAGCAGTCCCGAGTTAATAAATTTCAGCAAGCGACGAAAAGTCGCGGAAATAACTGGCGAAATTCAACAATATCAAAATCAACCATATTGCTTATCAGTGGAACCGAGAATACGACATTTTATCGAGAATCTCTCACCATTTGATCCGAATATGAAAGACGCTGATATCAGCAATTATCTTTACAACAAGAGTTTAGAAGTGGAGCCACGAGGGTGTCGTCAACCACCGCGTGTTCCACGCAAATTGCCAGAATTGAATTTGAAATCACCGGGAATAAAAGCGCGAAGTATGAGCGGAAAATTGCCGGCGCCACTTCAAGCAGTGGCGTCCAGTGTTAGATTACACGATCCAACTCCGGAAATTATACCACAACCAGAATTACCTGAGACACCGCCACATACGTCACAAAATATAATGCACTCCAGCGACCACAGTGTATTTGCACCAGTTCTATTGGGCGGTGAGTAGAAAATAAATCAACCATATGAATATATTTATGACTCAAACCTCAATTGGTTTTTTTTTTTTTTTCCAATTTTATAAAGGCACAGGTCCACCACCCGGCTCGCCTGGACCTTTGAGCATGTCGGGATTATCTCTGGGCTCTCCAGGCAATAGTCCACAACTTGGATCACCTGGACATTTGCCACCATCCCATCATCAACCACAAGCAACACATTTTGGCTTCAATTCCGGAACAATTGGTGTAATGGGTGCACTAGCTGGTCTCCCATCGTCTGCCGGGAGTCCAGGTGCGGCTTTGCCAACTCCACCATCGCCCAGTCACATGACTGTCGCTCAACCACCACCACCATTGCCACCCCGATGTCACCGACGACGCGAGAGTTCCATCAGTGAATCGCCGCAACAGGTAAAATTATCATTAAATAACTTTCGTGATTGAATTTCATATTTATCCATTTTTATTTTGTTTTCTTTTGATCAGGCAAGACAGGCACCAAATGCGCCAATACTTCCGCCACGCGAAGGAACATCACCGCCACCGCCATTACCACCACGTAGAGATTTACCAGTGACTCTTCCACCACGATTGCCACCAACATTAAATGCAAGTACATCAGCGCTATTGGCAAGACGAAATTCAACGCTCGAGAGTTCGTGTTCAAATGCAACGCATCCACGACGTTACGTTTCATTTAATGGACCAAGTCCAACTAAATTACCCCCATTACAACCAAATGGCTCAGTTACACCGCGTTTACCCCCAAAACCCTTGCCAGGACGTCCGCCAACGACAATGTTTAATTTCAATGCGCCGCCGGGTCCTAGTTAAATAGTTTTCTTTCTTGTTTTTATTTTTGTCCAATGTATATTCTAATCAATGGTCGGAATCTATTGGAAATTTCACGCGACGATAAAGTTGGAATTTAATGTTGATTATATATATATATATATATATATATATAATCAACATTGAAATATTTCAGGGGCTAGATAAAAATAGTATTTGTTAAACGTGAACGTAAAAAAGAATGACGATTGAATGATGATAATAATGATGATGATTAATTATGATAATAAGATGCGCGGTATGTATACTCTTTTAAACGTATTAAACCAGCGCACAATAAGAGATTTTCCATTTTAAATGATAAAGAAACATAAAAAAACAGTGAGAAAACGAAAAAAAAAAAAAAAAAAGTAATTTTAAAACGACTTTGACGACGAACCTCGAATGGTTTAAATTACCTCTGACATTCCCCGCCCTGATGCTATGTTATGACTCAAATGACTTTATGTGAGGCGACAAACGATGAGAGAAAGCGATGAAATTTCAATACATAATAATATTAATAATACTGATGTAGAATTTCAAAATACGAAAGTGCTAGACTTTTCCTTTTGTCATTTTGTTTTTACTTTCTTTGTATTTTTAATCGAAGACGGTTTAATTTTTCGCGTGCCGACTGCAGACTGTTATAACTTGTACAATATATTTTTAGATATTTTTAATGATAAATGGTAGATGAAATAGTCGATAGATTTTCAAATAGAGTATATGGATATATGTATATGTATCTATATCTATATATATATAAACAATGTTGTATATGTAAACCCCGATCCATGCGCAGAAATACGCGCCAGTATGATATTCAATTTAAAAAAAAAACGTATATTTGTGAAATTCCGAAGACAAAAGAAATGAATGTCTCAAATTTCAATAAAAGAAACATTTATCGATTGTGTCGTGAATCGTGAGTGAGATTGAGAGCGAGTGAACAAAGTGAAATAAAAAGATGAAAGAAAATAAAAAAGAAAAAAATGATTTACTTTACGACATTCTTAAGTAATTAGTTGTCATTTTTATTAGGAAATGTTAAATGGAAAGTATAAAAAAAGTGATTTATCATCGTGGAGGATAATAAGAATAAAAAATAATCATTTGTGTATATGAAAGCGATTTTTATCTCGGTGAGTCAAAATAGAGAGTGGGGAGCGTGTTTTGTTAAAAGAAAAAAATCAATTAATCATAATATCGAATTCGATCTCATTAATTAACGAACACTGCATATATTCCTCTTGAATTTCTTTTATTTTTCTTTTTAATTCTCAGTTTTCTTTTTCTTTATCAATTTTTTTATCCCACATCTTTGGGAACTTTGTCTAACCTCCTCCAATATAACTGTGATACACTATGAACGTGGGTACGTATGTTATGTAAACTATAGGCATTTTAGATTTAAAAAAAGAAAAAAAGAAAGCAACAAATTGAGGAGAAAAAAAAATAATATTAGTAATAAATGAAAGGGGATAAATAATATGGCATGAATGAGAGCGAGAACGAACGAAAGAGAAAAAGTAATATACGTGCACTCGTCGCGACTGCAAGTCGTATCATAGGCCAATACAATTATAATAATTATCGAATAAATAAATAAATAAACATATGTATGAAATCATACGAGAGAGACAAATGAACCATTATGTACATGTATATTATAAATATATTCTATTGAAAAATGAATTATTGTAATAATATTGAATGATGATGTGAAATCGTTGCACCACAACGACGTGAAATATTTCAATCATGTAAAATAAAAATTATATTGTATAGTATTTAAGCAGTTGTTCATTTATAAATTACATATGTGCATATTTTTCTTTATGAAACAAATAAATGCATCGTTGGTGATTAAGAAAAAATAATCTATCGTAATAATAAACTGTTGAATAAAATTATATGCTACAAAAATATTTAAATAAATTATATGGATTATTAATTTTACGCAATATATCAACCTAAATATTTTATATATTAAATTATTTCATTTATAATTACGATAAATTATATATTCACAACAATATCTGTACTGGAAAATTATCTTCATATACACAATTATAGGAAGCAACTTCCGTATAAAATACTTAATCAATATCGTACAGCATGACTAGCTTCTTTTTTTGTTCATCTCCATTGATATATCGCAGTCTTTACATAATAAATGTTGAGACATTATTTTGGCAGCAGTGGGCTTCACAAAAATGCAATAATTTTATATCAATTTTATCCCACAACCTCAAAATCACATAATATATTATTGCAATAGTAATATAGTGTATATATATAAATAACTGTTAATAAAATAAACATTAAATACTGCCATTAATTTGACATCTCGCGCTCACACGGCCACATAATATACGATCAGTATATTCTTAAATATGTTTATTACTATTTCGTTTACACTCACATGCACGCTACGTTGATTCCCAAACGGTCGATGCATCGCTACTAGTTCGCTGTTGTTTACCACCAACACTAATATGAGCATCAAGTGTATCACTCAATTTACTGAATCGTCTTGTCCAACTGCTACGACGCGCACCTGGTCTCGTACCAAGTGAGCCATTCTCCCGTAACATGGATAATAGATCATCATTATCATCAGTACCTTTCACGCCTTTTTCATACTTTGCTTCTTGTGCCAGGACTTTTTCACGCGCCGCTTGTATTGTCACGGCCCCAGGTGTCTCTGGAATAATATAACTCATCGCACCAGTTAATGCAAACACCTGAAAAAAAAAAAAAACATATACAAATATCAATATGAATACTTTCACAACGAAAACGAGAATAATTATTCAAATTTGTTTCATGAAGTATATATTTTTTTTTCAACTTACAACGTGCTCAAAAACAACGACAAATGCGAGTCTAGCAGCAAATACATGCCAATATTGTGGACTTAGACCGTAAGGATCATTTTTATGATCAGGACCATTTCTGTATCCTCTGTATTGGCATGTAGCAGGTTTCCAATTTGACGCTTGGCTCACCATATCTTCTCGATAATCAGAAGTATTAAATTCCGAGAGTGAACTGTCGATATAACCGACTAGATCGTTTGTTGGTGAATAAACAAAGGCATAAACACTTCGTGGAATAAAATCTGATGTGTAGGCTATAACAAATGCATTGGAAACAACTGCGGCGTAGGTAACACCCTTCAGTATTCCATACCATGCTCCAATATCGGCAACACGTTCCGCTAACGGTCGCCTTGCCTCTTTCACCATTTTGTAAGCGTCCAATCGAATCTCACCAATATTATTCAATAATGCAAAGAGTGGTGCTAACGGAAAAGCCGCAACAAATAGTGTAACAAAACCATATTGCAGAATCATCTCGAGATATTCATCAAAAAGTGCAAGTTTTCCTGGATCCTGAAGTTGATAATCCTGTTCCCAACATGTGTACGGTCTCTCGCGATCTTTTGTCGCAGCTTTATGTGTTCTCTTGCGCCACCAATTAACCATTTTCGGCGATAGTATTTCCATAAAATTGTTAAACACCTGTTTACCAATCATAATTATCGCTAATTGTATGCAAAGTTCGGATAAACAGCCAGCGGGATCGCAGACGTCCGTTTTAATTCGGAAGAATTCAGATGAACGCGCGTCCACATCACCCGGATGTACGTAAAATCGTCCCTGTCGATCAATACCATAATAATTTATATTACAAATGCAGAGAAAGAGGAAAAAAAACAAAAAAAGAAAGATAGGTAATAAGAAAATGTACCTTGAAAAATGCAATATAAATAAGTGATGAATAAAAATTGACGAATTCAAAGAGAAATATTTTAAATGTAAAGCTGTCTTCATATTCAGTTTGTGTTCGTGGATTTTCCATGTTCACCATCCATTTTGCTAATCGTTGATATATTCGTGTAAGAATCATAATAATAACCAAGTTAAGAAGCGCTGCGGTCATCGAGGTAAATATTTTTGCGTGATTTAAAAAAAATCCGCCTCCACCGTAAAACACCGCGACTAATGATATTCGGTATATTATGGTGCCAAGAACAGCGCCGAGGACTACACAAATCTGTCGTAAAGATTATACAGTAATAATGAAGAGTAACGTAACACTCGCAATGGAAACAATTGAAACATAATTATTTACCATGAAGAAAACAAGGGAACCTGTCACCATGTATCTCCATGCACGAGACAATGCAGGCATGTATGGCTCGCGTTCTCTCGTAATTGGATTAACTCGAAATGTTTTCACTGATAACTCAAATTCTGGTCTTGGTTCTTCATCACCATCGGTAGTTTGTAAATCCCATTCCCAAACAATAACGGCCTGTCGACGTTTCCACAATTCAAGAAAACTTGTCGCTATCATTTCAGAACATACAAATGAAAACCGATAACCAGTATTTATAAAAATTAATGAATTACTATTTATAAATATTTTTACCCCAAAATGACATGAATATTGCGAAGAAAACAGTTGCAGGATTATCAAACAGATATGAAAGCCTAGAGAATAAACAAGAGTCGCCCAATTTACGATAAGCGCATGCACGATCACACAATGGACATAGAGTTATATTTCCTGCAGATTTTGGATCACAAATTTCCTTGCTTGGTACATTGTCCGGTCCCTCCATACTTCCGAGTCCATAAAAAAAGCATAATAATCCAACCACCGCGGGTGGATAGAGTGCACGAGTGTAAAAACCTAACCAAGCGTAATAGAGTGCTACTTTTTCACCAAAGTATCGTCTTATAAGCCACAATGGCTGTTTTTTATACCTGAAATAGAAATATCATATTAATATTCAATGAATATATACATGACCTTTGTTTCAACTGTATTATATAAGAGTATATATATAGAATAAATTTTTGTGTTTTTTCTACAGCTCTTAAAAATTTTATTTCATTCTATAATATCAGTAGTAAAAACAACAATGTAGTCAGACATGCCATAGGCATCTCTACACAGACATACCAAGCCATTTATTATTCTTATATTCCCTTTTAGATGTATGTATTATCACTATTGATTGTGACATAAATAGATTTATACCAGCGACAGATTAATGTGCATTTGATAATATCCGATTAGTTTTAAACTCAAACAAAAAAAACATGACACGTGGAAATGAATGAAAAATTTCTCATCAACATTGAAAATGACATTGTCCATTTTTCGATTTATTGATTAATTTATTCATTCGTACCATTGAGATGGCCTGGCCCAAATGAGATAAAGAAGATGTCGATCTAATGGAACACCATCGGATCCTGGACGATCATAAGGTCCTTCGTGTAATGGAAAACAATCAATAAATGTTCCGTCAGCAATTAATCTCCTTATCCCAGCTTTTTCCCGTACATCATCGTATCTAGTACGTGACAATATTTGCATAACAATGAGTGATCTTTGGGCTGGTGAATACGCTGTTTCTCGATCCTTCACCAAAAATCTAAATTATAAGCAGAAATGTAGAATAGAATGAAATAAATGACATTAATTGATTTATATAAAACAGTATAAAGGTGAATTTAATCGACATGATAAAATTATGTAATTTTAAATGGAGTTATGCGAAATATATGTATATATATCGGGGAGATATTGCATAATTTGTATGAATATATGATATCCAGTGTGAATGTAATATAAGTTAATGGTCGCAATGTGATTGTGGTTAAATGTTTGAAGTTAATATATAGATTTATACGAGGGCGTTATTGCACCAAGGTCACCAAAGCATGTGTTGTGCTATCTCAATGAATATATTTATGGAATGACGACAATAAAATTTCTTGAAGAAACATCGAGGATGATTGTTGAAAATTCTCATACAAATAAATAATATATTTTTACATTTACCTCTCTTCATTCTCATCTGAATTTCGACTAGCATAAAAACTCGGCTCCTCCGGATGAAGTTTTAAATCCCATGAGTGAATTTTTTTTATCCAATCCAACCAGGATGACCACTTTTCCCAAATTTTCTTCTTCCTTTTTTTACCATCATCGCCCTATGTAACACCGAAATAATACAAGTGAATTAAAGCTGTATACTTATTCTTTAATATTTTTTTTTTACTTATAATAATAAATATAAAAGTATTTGAAAGCTCACCCAAGCTTTCACTGAAATAGTTATAAGTCTTTTCGTTATAAGCTTGAGATTCATAACTTCAGCGTATTGAATTTTAACTTTCCACGGTATATGAAGCTTTAAGAAATATGTTTTGCCATCAAATGAATTTTCTTTTGGCTCCAATTCCATTTGTAGCCCCTCCTTGAGTAAATTTTCTTGAAATATGCGACGTTGCTCTCTCTGTTTTGCTTCTACTTCAGTCATAACACCTTCATTCTCCTCTTGATAAACAAGTACCATGTCAATACGCCTTCGGCCGTCTCTAAAAATACAGCGAGTAATTCAAGTTGCATCAGTAAACAATGCAGTTATTTTTTATTCAAATGAACTGTCAATCAGCGTAAACACGTGCAGTATGCAAATTACATTATATACATATATTATATTAATTTATTATGTAGGCATTGTCTTTGAACATGATGTCAAAAGCAAAAATGAAATAAAAGCATTCAATATTTTATATACTGCAAAGAACAATAGCGCTGCTTTTAGGTTTCCCTTACTTGTACGACGCCATTCAAGTGATTTTTATTTGTGTCAACAATACTATCGTCGATAGTTATAATATAAATGTTAAAATTAACACATTTTTATAATTACGGTGCCGAACAGGAATAAATTAACAATTCAATGAATCAGAATTTCATAATGAGTTTTATAAAAAACATTCCTGTTCTATTTTTTATCATAATAGCCACGATATGATGATAATTATCACTTTACTAATTGGAGAGAGAATGGTGGTGGTGGGTCGCCGCCGTCACCACCACCACCACTCATGTGCACGTTCGTGTACATTAATAATTAAATTATAGTGTACCATTATAAAACCCAAAATAGAACTACGAAAAAATTAGCGTTATAAATAATTTTACAGTGAGTGAGACAACACAACATCCATATGTCATCCAAAAAACATAAAAAATGCAAGAGCAAAAAAGGCTTACCGAAAAAATAATGTCTCGGGATCAAGTTCATTATCATTGAAGTCCGCTGCCGCTGCACCATTTTGCATGTTTGAATTTTTTGCTGCCAATTCATCATCAAGGCGATCATCATCGGGTGTTGGAGTAACTGCTAATGAATTCACCTCAGACATGGCTGGTGTTAATTTCGGCCCTTTCATTTAATGGAAAAAAAAAAAAAAAATTAATAAAATGAAAAGTAAAAAGAAATTATCTCTATTTTAGCCAATACTGTTTGGTTTTTGCTCTTAAAATGTAATATGACTGCTTTCAGTAATGTATACCAAGTCTGTCTGTGATATTATTATTGGAAACTCACCTAAAGCGTCATGACATACTGACATTTATATATTTCACAAATACATATCCATATTCGCCTACACACTTTGCTTATTGAACCATTTAGAGTCTGTTACAGACGAAAGTCATATCGATTCACCAGTAACACACCTCTGTGTATGAATCGTATGAGAAAAATGTCTTCTCTTTCTGTATTACTATCATTATGTATATATATTATATCGGAATGACACAAATAAACCGTTGATATATTTTTTTATTTCGCGATAATCCAATGACATGCAATGAATGACAATAAAACGAAACACAGACAAACTATGAAAAGACGTACAAGTAATATGTATATATATATATATATTCAAAAGGAAAATATAGTTTGCGTGACTATCAATCATTACGAGGCATTTCCTACGGAAAAATAATGTCACTACATCGTAATTAATATGTCAAATGGACATTCGATATTATTTTATTATTAATGTAATTTTACATTATTGCAATTTTCGCCTCGCAAAAATTTTACGTTGCATGTTTTAACATAGATGTTTTGCATGGTCATCACATTAACGATCTCCCACCGTGACAATGTCTCATGAATATAAAATGTCAGTCTTCAATGGAATATATATATATATATATATAAAAAATATCACCGCTCTCATGGTATCAAACAGAAAATGTGATCAAGAAAAAAATGGCACTGTGGTATCTGAATCAATCACATATATATCAAGAGATAATACATTTATAAATGAAAAAGAAATATGTGCATTGAAAAAGGAAAAAGAATTACCAAAAGCTTCGCGCACCACAGCCAAACCGGTAATCAATGGAAAAACCGAAGCAGCCGATGTTTTTTTACTTTTTGGACTTGTTTCTTTAACATCGTCAGTCACGATTCTCGGTAGAACAGTGTTATCAGGTGTACCGTGAATTTCACGATTGCTATAATCGCTCAATTCTCCAGCTTCTAAACGATCAATCGCCGGCATCAGAATACTTCGTAAACGACTACTAATTTCTTCACCAAATGATGGCGAATGTCGTTTTGGTGACAATAATGTTGACGATGTTGATGATGATGATACACGAGTCGCGTCTGGTGTACCAATTGAACGTACAAGATCGCTTAATTGTGATTTTGATGGACTTGGATTTTCAATAATCTCTGGTAATTGTATAGTATTACTTGAGCGACGACTGTGAGTGATCTAAAAAAAAAAAATAAAAGTCCCAATGAACTTCAATTGAATGATTGTGAGAAGCGAATAGATACCGTATATAAAATAATTGTATAATAATTGAATAAAAATGAGAATAACATAAAGCAAAAACGAAGTGTATATGTAAATGAATTAATTTGTACTGATAAATACCTCAATTTCGTTTTCAATTGAAACACTATTGTTCATTGATTCAGTGACGTTGTGGAATGTAAAGGTGGGTGAAGTGCATGTTAAGTAACTGGGACTACAACCAGCAAGATCGCCCAACGGTGGCGGAAGTGGTAGAGGGAGAACTTGGTCAGTGATAGCACGTTGCAGTCGTAGGACGTTGTCCTCCTGTTCCTCCTCCCTCGTAACGACGACACTCTCGTCAAATCCCTCGTCGTGGGAAATCGACATCGATCAATGACAATATTAACTGAGCGATAGAGCGGAAAAGCGGGGAAATCAAATAGAGAGGGTGGAAAACAATAGGGCACTCACTCACAAACACAAATGCACAATGTGGATGTTTCACACGTTTTTTCCATATAAACCTATGAATAAAAATAAAACGAGGTAGCTTTAATATTTTATAAAAAGAAAATTGTTCTATCAATTGGCCTTCATACACCTACCACTTAGCTCATTTATTATTACCTCCACTCATTTTTTCTCTCTCTCTACCTCTTTTCGTCTATCTTCCTTTATCACTCCTCCACAACAATCTACGTTAAGATCATATTAGCACTTTTTTTCCACCAGTACTTTGTCATTTTCCCAATTATTGCAAAACGTTCGATATTTACGATGCACTTGACAATAAATTATTGAATGACAATACTGAATAAATAATGATTTATACTTCGGTTACAGTTGACCGAAATTCTTTTATGTTAATTGATGTTATGGAAGTGGACGTCAATTCCCACCATATATTTATCAATTTCAATGGCACCACAATATATTCATGTACACATCATTTACTGAACAAATGCTATATTGAACACTCGACCTTCAAGCCCATATTTTCTCTATTCTAAAGAAGTGAACTGTGATGTATTTACAATAAATATTATTGATGATTATTCATATTCAAGTGTTAAGTATAAGTCATACGGATCCCACCGACAATACGACACTAAATTGAATACGGGTTGGCGCACCAGGTTCAACTGCGAGAATTGGATAGTCGATGAAACACACGAGGAGTCTTTTGTGTGTGTTTAGTCTGTATACGTTGTCATTCGCATGCGAAGTACATCGTACTGTCGTTTTGTATATATCCATAAACGTATACGTTCATTTTATATTACTCCGATACATATATGCTTGGACAAACAAGTTGTATATTTTATATGTGCTATCAATATCATCAATGTCATGTATAAATTATTATAATATGAAGCGTTTAAAAACGAGAAAATAATAGATGGTATCATGCATGTCCCTTGTCGTAAGATTTTTTGTCTCAAATCCATTTTCCCTGATGATTGTAATAGCAAAACTTTAATTTGAGTGGCTATCACAGTGGCATGATGCTTTCAAATTGCTATGGTTACCGCGTGTAACAACATGTTGAACTGTTTCACATACTTATATAGTGGTAGGCGGTATTGGTGATGATAAATAATATCCTTAAAAGATATTGTTACATTCTCACGGGACAATCCATAGCACTCTGTAAAATTAATAGTAAAGTTTTTTATGACAATTATTTGATATACTGCAAACAATTATACGAAAAATATTCGTATCAATATACGATCGAATCAACTCGAAATAGAATAAATTATAGTTAAATACAAATGGTTTGTATAATTACGTTATTAATCTGCCACAATTGATCCCGTCCACCGACAAAGAGACCAGTGTAATTAGTCGATGGCCGATTGTTAATTAAGTTTGATAATTATCATCAGCGAAACGAAAATACATATGTATCTATATATATGTATATATATCAAGACACCAGTTCTTTTTCACTTTGGTTTCATTATGTAGTCATCTCTATCAATTAAATTTTCATGCGTCAACTCCTATATTCATTACTGACATGATGCGGTAATGAAGAAATACGTCAGAAACGATGATAAATTTTTTTTGACTTGAAATATCGTTAAATTGCACCGACCCCCACATGACAAGGATGAACCTTGTAATTTACCTTGCCTCATAACAGTGGCCAATACCTTTTTCCACTAATCTAATAAATCATTCAAACGCATCGAATCGCATTGACATCATACCACAGATTAGTTATATATAGATTAAAATGTATTAATAGCATAAATGAGAATGGTATGTTCCATTTTTTTAGATTTCCTGTTTCATATAAATATAATATGGCGCCGGTAGATTGTAGCGATAGTTCAACATAAGACATGCGGTGTGATTTTATTGTGCGATACATATTCAGACCGACAAATTATTTATGAGCTAAGTAGGGATTTGAATTGTTGTGAAATGTGTAGATAAAATGTGGACGTTTTATATTGGTCGAGGTATCAAAGTGGAACGATGATTCCTGGAAGACGTCTGATTGGCCAAGTCGACCATCCGGAACCTTGATCTTGGGTATATAAACACGTACATTTTGGCCGGAGAGTCATTCACAAGTTTCTCAGACAACCAACAACAGTAACTATGGAGTCTTTCGCCAATCTCATGAGTACCATTGGTACATCAATGAACGAACATGACTTGGTTACAATACTGCCAATTGAAATAAGTGAAATTGTTTTCAGGTATTTGGATCCTCGGTCACTTCTCAATGTTGCTCGAGTCTCCAGGAAGTGGATGAGTGTTTGCAAAGGCAATTGTATGCTCAGACGTACTGCCAGACATCATTTACGAAGGGAGAGAGGGCGATTATTGGATGTGGATACGGCGGTTCCAAAATTGAAAAAAAATCCAAGGGCCATATCCGCCAGGATTAACCCAAATAAAAAAAATCCTCCACTTGTTCCTGTCACATTTTCCTTCAATCCATCCACGGGTGTTGCAGCATCAAAACGTATGACGGGGCCGAAACGAAGTGGTATTCGAGGCCCTGGAGTAGTTCCCAAAAGAATCATCACTAGGCTTAGGTAGGATATTAAAATTAGACTTAGAAGAGTAGAATTGCAATAAATGACAGTAGCTGGCCAGCTTGCTAGAAATAGGGATTGATTAATTGTAATTAGATGATGATAATCAAATAAACAACAATTATATTTGTTGAATTTTTTTTTCAAACTGTAAAACTGTTTTTGACTCCACACTGGTGTGACATGACGCAATATATTTTCTGAAGAATTATTATATAGGTTATGTAGTTATAATTAAATTAAAACACGCAGGAATATTAATATTAGTTTGTTGAATAATTACATGTACTGTCGGAATTTTACTGAGGTTATTCCTCGTATGTCATTAGAATCACTGTTACCAAATAAATAATTCGGAATTTATCCAAGCAAGATGTCATGTATTGAAAATTTAAATATTGCGCGCCAATCGTTGAAATTGACTCTCCCGCCAATGCGATGCTAACCGGAAATACAATATGTGAATATATTCTATTCATATATTCTATTGTTATATAATTATTTGCCTTTATATGTATTTGTTGAACAAAGTGGGTGATGCTACAATATAAATAATTTATGTTCACTAATGCAGTTGTTAGTTTGACCAAGCTCGTGTGTGGCGTCGCCTCTTGGTCGCCATATTTGCCTTAGCATACACAGTCATCACATATTCACATATCAATCAACAGTGTGTGTAAAGAAATCCAAGTATTTGTGAAATTGATTATGCGTCCTGTAATAACAACAATCTGATATATTTTCTTATCACTTTGTTGATGTCGCGTGACGACCCGCGGCAACAAGAATTTTATATTTTCGATTAAAAGTTCAGAATTTCCAGGAAAAGATTTTACTTAATTATTATTGTGATAATAATAAGAAATAGAAAATAAGGAATAAAACATTTAGCATTGTTGATTAATCGGCATTTGGGTGTGTCACGATGACGACGTGTTCAATTTGGTCTATTGGAATAACTCTTTCTATTGCATTATTACATGGTGATAATACAGGTAAATTGTCATGAGTTAATTTCATAATAGGCATTAGTCATTATTCCAGATAAAATTCATTCATTTGTTTCATACAATTTTCCACTTGATTATTGTTCGAAGTCAGCAAGAAAATATTGTGCTAAATGAATAAATATAATAATATTTGTGATATTTAAACATTGATGTAGCAATTGAGCTGTGATTCAATTCACCCATTGTGAAGTTATGGAGGCAGTTGTTAAAGTTGAAATTGTATTGATGATAACCTGATTGTCGCAATGATTCCCATAAAAATATTTTTGTTCTATTATTCAATGTATTGATATATATATTGCAATATAATAAATGTATTTATATCTTTAATTTTATAGTGGTTGGTCAAAGAACTCCGACAATATCATACATATCACAGGAGCAAATAAAAGATATTGGAAGTACTGTTGATTTACAATGTTCAGTACAGTATGCTCAAGATTATCCAGTTTTGTGGATGAAAGTGAATAAAGATGGAACTGAATTGCCACTTGCATCAAAAACGTCTTTAATTCTGAAAGACAGCCGATTCAGTCTTCGATATGACGATGCAACTTCCACCTATGTCCTACAGGTAAATGCAAAAAAAATATTTTGCCAAGAGCCCCAAACTCTATCAATTTAATAATCGACAAAATAATTTTTTGATAAATACTGTTTATCTGTAGATCAAAGACATCCAAGAGACTGATGCAGGATTGTATTTTTGTCGTGTTGCTATTTCAGTAACTGTTATTCCGGGTGCATCAGTTGAACTTCAAGTCCGTCGTGCACCGTTTATCAGTGACAACTCAACGCGTTCGCAAGTTGTTAGCGAGGGTGAATCAGTAACACTTGAATGTTATGCTGGTGGTTTTCCCACACCGAAAATTTCGTGGCGTCGTCAAAACAACGCTATATTGCCAACAGGCGGTTCAAGTTTCCGGTTAGATATAATAATATGTAAAATTGTAATGATGATATTGAAATAAGTGAGTAAGTATTTAACAAAAAAATGTTTTTTGCTTTCGGTTTCATGATTGCAGTGGTAATGTGTTGAAGATACCGACTGTTCGCAAAGAAGATCGTGGAACGTATTATTGTATTGCTGATAATGGTGTTGGACGTGGTGCAAAGCGTCATGTCAATTTAGAAGTGGAGTTTGCACCAGTTGTTACGGCGGTACGACCACGTTTGGGCCAAGCTTTACAATTCGATATGGATTTAGAGTGTCATGTCGAAGCTTATCCACCACCAGCGATTAGTTGGTTGAAAAATGATGTGCTACTATCAAATAATCAACATCAAACAATATCAATTTTTGCAACTGCTGACGAGTACACAGATTCGACAATTCGTATATTGACAATTGAAAAGAGACAATACGGTGAATATGTTTGCAAGGCTGCTAATAAACTTGGTACCGCCGAGACCACAGTTGAACTTTTTGGTAAGAAATTGTCAAATTCATTTTATCTTTTGTATATAATTATTCGATAGTTACTCTTGCTCGTTTATTATTGTTTCATACTCAATTGAAATAGATAGAATGATGTGACCCCTGTATTATTGCACGAGATATTTTGTTGCCGCGTATTATTGGAGAAAATATAAAATACAAAATATAGTTTAATTATTGTTTTGTAGCTGGCATGTATATTAGATTTTTGTTTTTACGTTTATTTCCGCAGAAACAATTATTCCGGTATGTCCGCCTGCTTGTGGTCAAGCTCAATATGGAGCTGGTGCTATTGCAGCTTCATCTGGACACATGGTAGCTCTTATTTTCTTGATAACTGCATTGTTCAAGTAAGTATTGGATGTTTTTCATTTATTTCCCACAATTTATTTATTTTTGAATGCTTAGGAATTTGAATTTATCTAATTCTGTGTATATTTGGTATTTTATTGTGTGATATCGATGTAAGTGATTATTCTTTTGTGCATTTCAGAAACTTTAGTACCAAATATTAATTATTCGGGGTTATTGCCGGCGAGAGGACCTCGGGGTGATGCATCCAAGTGGCTTGTAACAATATCAGGTATTGTTGCATTGACAGTGTCACAATTATTCATAAATCTCAGGATTTATTTCACTTAAAGAAATAATTGACTCGTGTTTAAATTTTATAAAAAATTAATGGCAGACATCGAATTAAATTTTTTTACTCTAATATTTCGTATTGAGCGAATCGAGAATCAACAGTGTAAATATATGTTGAATTCTTTACTTATTGCTCACAATTCAAAAGCTATCAATATATTAGATACATGATGCAAAAAATATAATTGCATATAGATTAATAATATACATTTTGTCCGTACGATGTCGGATGCGTACAACTTAATGCAACAGATAAATCCCAGGATCACGTAAGCGAATCTCGATTATAACAATTCAGTATAACAAATAATGCGAACAAAACTTTTATAGATATCTAGATAATGAAGACGAATTTTTAAATTTTATACACCGAATTTTGTAATTTATTACAGATGACTCATTTTTTTTTCTCTCGTTTTTTAGGACTTTTATACATGTACAGCGGTATTATTACCGTGCAATTTTTCAAATTGCAATTTGTTTTTTTTTCTTTTTTAGAAATTTTTTTAACATCTCTATTGAAGGAATAGTTGGTTATCTAACATATCATAAATGTAGATATAGGATTTAGAACTGTGTACATCACAAGAAATAAAATGTAAAGAAAAAAATCGGCTTTTAACATAATCCCGATTCCTTTATTTCAAAACCCAACGAAAATTAATATAACATTTATCTTTATTATTATTAATTCAATAACATTTAAACACCGCTTTATTAATCTCACCCATACGCAGTGCTTCCAATGCTTCATTGTATTCCGTCAAGTTAAAAATCCGAATTCCCAATCGTTCATAATTGAGATATCGATCAACCATAGCACGAACTAATCCCAATGCTTTGGGAAATGAAAATGGATTAATATTCACACCCACAACAGTCAATTCCTTCATGTAAATCTGACAAATCAACACAATATTATCATTAAAAAATCATTATACAAGACGATTCTTATTTGCAAATAATTATTCACCTGAAAAGGATTGAGAGTCAATGTTGCATTGGGATTGGCAACACCAAAAACACATAAACGTCCGCCACGTTTCAACAATGGAACAGCACTTTCCATTGCTGGTCCAGAACCACTGCAATCCACAGCCAAATCAAAATTCACATTTTTTATTTCAGCCGGAGTATTCACTTCATAACCCAAATCTTAAAAAAATCAAATGGAAACAAAAAAACAAAAAGAAAATGATTACAATCGAGATATTGTGTTCCGTATTTTATGAATTTATCGACATAAGCTTTGACAAATAAAGATAATGGAATGATTTGAAAAAGATCCATTGCATCAAGTTTGATTATTGAAATAAAAAAAGTTAAAACCTTTGACTTCCATTATCGAATTTGCGTCACAATGTATACAATATAATTGACATGATAGTTGAATTAAATATGATAAATATGACACAGTCAGTGATATGTTTACATGAATTATATAATAGATAAATTTTCATACCAAGTTTTTTAACAGCTAAACGTCTTCGTGGTTGAGGCTCACTAACTGTTACAGTTTTTCTCAGCCCGTGTAAATGCAATATACATGCCCATAATAATCCAATTATACCGGCGCCTATGACCAAAACCTTGTTCCCAACATGAACAGGATTTATTTTATCCCAACCGTGTGCGAGACAGGACAAAGGTTCAGTCAAAGCTGCTTGATGTAATTCCACTCCTTCTGGCACCAGGTGAACCTTTAGCATCATTATCATTGTTATTATTATTTATTTTTCATTTTAATGTATAAAAATAATACCTGTGTGTCTGGAACAATGGCGTGCGTTGCCCATCCGCCATTTCGATGGATACCAATTGTATTATTGATACCTCCATTGTCGCAAAAATGATATGAACCACCGTGACAAAAATCACATCTGTCACAGCCGCTGTTGGGATCCACCACGACTTTTTCACCAATTTTAAATGTTGTAACGTTATTACCTAACGCTTCAACAGTACCTGAGAATTCGTGGCCCAGTGTTAATGCGCCATCACTTTTTGCCGGGAATGAACCCTAGATATATTAATTCTCATTGATAAAAAAATTAGCTAATAATATATTTCATAATTCAAAAATATAAATATTTCTTACATCCAATATATGAAGATCAGTACCACATATTCCTGAATAGGCAACTTTTATTAATATTTCGTTGCCCTTTGGTTTAGGTATGGCACAACTGTCAAGTGACAATTTTTTCGTTATTGGATCTAAACTCAAAAATTCCATAATATTAATTAATTATATGCGTATATTTTATCTATACTGTAGTCTTGTCACGATTGTACTGCGTGTGGCGACTGACATGCAACAGTTTTATATATGATATCGTTTGTATCGTATTATATCCATGTTACATGTACTATTTTATTAATATATATGTATATATAAACTGACATGCAGTAAAAAATCATCTTCACACTTGCAACAGACATATACATATGTGGGTGAGTAATTGGTGTCATGTGATAACACTGATTAATCGTGCGATGAATTATTCATGCCACACTCGTGAGAGTTTGGATTATTCTTACAGAGAAATTTGCAAGAAACGAAAAATCGTCGTTTTCACAAGAAATTCAACCTGTCTTACATCTACATAAATTTTCATTCAAAAATGCTTATTTAAAATTTACAAACGTTATTGATATATTTAATATAAAAAAAAAAATATTTCTATAATTTTTTGAGATATAAGCAATATTATATTTAGTTAATTGAGTGAACAAAAAAAGAAATAGACCTTCCCACGTGATTTACCGAGTCAAGAGATTTTCTATCCCAAGAACAATAATTATATGAAAGTCACGGGAACCCTCGTCTGAATGAATAATGACGACTATCCCGCCTTCGTATAAGCAACCACTGTAAAGAATACATCGACCTGTCTACATATATACAGTGTCTTTACAAATACAAAAAAAAGGTATATACAGATGTGTACATGTCGATTCACAGGAGTAGTAAATTTCGGCACAACAATTGCGTTCGTTAAGAAAAAGGTCAAAGAGTATTTGTGGCCTTTGACATCGACACTGTCAATGACACAGAACTTATATACATACATTAAATATCAACCATTATAGTAAAGTCATTTTTTTTTTACTTATTGATGCTTCAACTTGTCCACTTTACAAAAAGAATATAATTATAAAGGAAATAAAGAGGAGTCAGGAGTAAAAGTAAGGTCTGGATATTATATATGAAAATAGCCAGAAGTCTTGTATAAATCATCGTTGTTGAACAATGGGCATCGCATTACATTACAATGTCCTGTCGGATCGCTTTTAGAGTAGAGGTATATTTCACGAGAAGATTTAGCAAGTCATAAACTGAAAGGGATACGCCTATATACATATTCGTGTTGTAGTTTGCGGGCTCGTTTTGCGCCGAACAATAGAACCACCGTGAAAACGATTTTAGTAAGTATTATATTTTATACTTCTATATAACATGGTAAGTATATTATATTTATATACTCACTAAAGATACAAAATACTCGATGTGAAGTTGTAGAATATAGAGTTTCTCTCGGCATCCATTCCTGCAAATTAAAAGATACGTTTAAAATATAAACCATTTTAAGTGATTATGTTTCAATATAATTGAATTGCGATTTTTCCTCTGGGTGTCCTGAACATTGTAATGCCATTGCTTATTTAAAAGTACGTTTTCCATCACAACAATTTAAACTGCGCCAATTTCTAATCGACACCGAGAACATCTATGAATTTACTCTTCATAATTGCAAAAAAGCCGATGGAATAGTAAGAAATTTATTTTTTCTTCTTTAAAAATCTATCGTATTCAATTATATGTATCCTTGTATACACATTATATACATATATTATTATATATATATATATAAGACACGTAATATATTTAGGTCACTGACGACAACGTTAGAGAGAAAAAGAATTCATTCATGCCAGGCGCGATGTTGCAACATATTTGAAACGTGTTGCGCAGGTCGAGGCCGAATGAACCAACGCACAGGTCATACAGACTTTGCTTGGTATCAACGGGTGACATCGCAGAGCATCAACGAGAATGACGCGTAACTGAGATAATATATATATCACATTGAAGGACAAATGTCTATATATATACATGCGAGTCACGGAAAATTAATACACCCTACCTAAATGCAATGTGACAGAATAAAAGGACAGTTTGATGATACATTTAGCGAAAGTAAGTAACAAAAAAGATAGAAGTAAACGTATAAAAAAAAAAAAAGCTCCGGACAGCAGCCAACTGCAACAGGGAAATCGAAAATGGGGTCGCTAATGACGTCACTGTTTACATGAAAAGCCAGGCACATTGGCGTTCATTCAACCCCTGGGAACAAACTGGGTCAACTTAGCGAGAGAAACCCCCCATTGACCGATCTCTCACTACATATATATATATACATATAACTGAACTTTGCCGCTCTTTCTCTCTCCCTTCGATTCACACGCATTTATATGCCGCCATTCATTTTCATAAAGCAACACCGCGTGTCAAATTAAATTTTTCTTTCATTTCATTATTTTTTCCATTTATTTCTGCACTACATATTTTTGTTATTCTCTTTATGCTATTCACATATATATATATATTCATTTACCTATTTATTTATTTATTCATTCATCAGTTGTTTCTTTTTCATGTGAATATGAACAATGTAGTGCGAAAAAAAAAGTTATATTCTATTCGTATTATATGTAAGCATGGGATAGAAGTGTAAGAAGTATTAAAAGATTATGGGTAGCCCGGTGTTTGGAATTAGTGTGCGGAAACGTGACGCTCGCACTTTTTCTCTCACAGTAACTATATATCATCTCGTTAATTCACCATTTGTCAGATGTATATAAGAAGCTATGGCATTGAGCCTACTCTATTATCCCTTGTCCAATTTTAGTTCCGGTCTCTCTTGAAAAGTTCTCGTTTAATATATATATACGAACCTCTTAATCATAGGACATAACACGCAGGGCGAAAAATTCGTCCGGAGTCGTTGTTATATGTGTTTGTTGGTGCACGGAGAGCCAGAACGGAAATGAGAGAGAGAAGTAGCCTGGTCCGACCCTTATTTCCTTTACGTCTTTACCCATTTATACTTTATATATAAATATTCCGTTGCGAACGGAAGTGCAGTCTTGTGAGTCACAGAAAGAGCGGAAGTTAGGAGGAAATAAAAGAACTTTGTATAGATTTCTCGCATCTGCTTTTCAGGAAATACAAAATAATTGATTTTCAGTTATGGATATACCTGCGAAAAGAAATATATTGTAAAAGATATAGAGAAAAAATTGTTGTCATTGTATGCAGGATTAAAGAAAAACGGAAAGGGAGATGTTTACCTTGAAAATGTCAATTAATTCATATTTTTTTTCTTCCGGGGATTAATTTTAATATTTTTGTTCTCACGAAATAATCCAAGCGAATAGGGACAGTTGCATCCTGTTAATTCGCATGTATGTGTGTGTGTGTGTGTGCGTGCGTGAACTTCCTGAAGTAATGTTTATATATATATGTATATGAAGGTGGACAACGCGACTTGTAATACACTTGTGAGTGTTTATATAGATATAAAGAAGTTAACAGAGAGAAATAAAATTTGTATAATATAAAATTGCTAAATCGCTTTCTAATATTAAACATTGACATTTGAATTCGATTGAGAATCACGACGATTGATGATTCTATTCTTGTGGTTGAACAATTGCAAGGCAACTCTGGCGATGCGAAAAAAATATAGACTGAAAATTAATTCAATTGAATCGATTACTAAATACACTCCACTCAAATTTAACAACTTTTAAAATCTACATTTATATTTATACATATTTAAATATTTTTCAATATATGACAAAGTATTTCCAATTAGTGCGAATAATAGTAACATAATAAAATTTAAAAAAACAGAAAAACGAACGTGCTATTGCGACAAAATGACGCAATGACCTGATTCAAATTGAGAATATAAACTATTATATACATATTTAGTACAACATCAAAGCTACAATGTCATATATATATGTATATAAAACCTACCACTCTCTTTCACTCCGAATAATTTCTGGATGAATGGTTGCAAGTAGCTCATATATACAATTTTATCCAGTGTGATTCTATATCGTTCACCCACGTCACTGTTCGCAAACTGGGTCACTGCGACCTAGTTTCTTCATCCCCATGGTATCCGTGCCAACCACCGACAATTCAAATCAACCTACATCCAACGCCTATATATAGTTAGTACACAGAAATATACATGTATATATACAAAATATTCATACAAACTTACTCTGTGACGTCTTCATTGACCCTCAGCCATTAAAATATATAGCAATTAATATATTATGAAATTCAAAACATTATATATATAATCGATTCAACACATTTATTCTTATATACAAAATGTATTTTTAACCTAAAAATAAATAGGAGAAACAAATATCATTTAACTTCCCACTTTCTTACTTGCCATAATAATTTTTATCAATTAATTGATGTTAATGTAGTATTATAAAACATTTAACGACTGTACATGTTTAAATTTAAAATAAAAAATAAATATTTATACATATAGAGGGTTGAAGTGATTATATGTATATGTTTATTACGTTTGTTCGAATAGAAATGCTGTGAAAGGGGCGCTCGAATGATTGGTGAAGGAAGAGGGGCAAGAGGGAGAGAGTGAACGACGATAAGCGGAGGGTTAGCTGCGAGCTTCACTTGGCATAGTATGAACGGAAAGCGGAAGTATAAACGGCGACTCGCTCAATGAAAGAGCTACACTACCCCTACAGCGGATACGAATGGCTGGAGCAACCCCATTGAAGAGAATGCATGAGAGGGTGCGAGTAGTAGAGAAAATAGGAGAGGGAGAGAGATAGAGAGAGAGAGAGAGAGAGAAACTGGCGCTTCTATGATGCGCACGCAACTTTGAATGCCGTTTGTATATATCTATATATATTGAACACAAGAAAGTACAATTGATATACCTATAGGTATGCTTTGTGTTTCATTCCTCTTTCACCTTTTTTTTTTCAATCTATCTTTATCACAGTTATCAGTGTGTAACCTCGAAGAATTAATAATTTCTCATGTTATTATATGTAAATATAAATATGAAATAGAGAAATGAATAAATTTATATATATAATAATATGTTGATTGATGAGGAAGACGAGGAACAATTTTAAGGTTATTCTACGTTGAAATAATTTAATAAAGGACTATCTCCAACATTATAAGACTATGAGAGGAGGTATAAAATATGAAATCACGCGGCATTTCTTCATCCACATCCGGTGAGTTTCTCACTACAATTCTATTTTTTCATGTTGCTTATTCATAGCGGATTGAAGAGGCGGTTTACCTTTTACATTTATATATATACATATAATGGTGTTATTGCTCTATAAAGTATAAGATACGTTTGCATCTAATCTTATACAGGTATAACTGTATTTATATATATATATATGTATATATATATATATATATATATATATATATATATCTGTTGACGTTGATTATCGCTGTTAATTTGGATTTAATCTGTATCTGCTTGAATGCATTCAATAAATTTCGCTGTATATAACAATATCCGGTTGAACGTTATAGCTTTACTGCTTCATTCATTCATTCATATATGTATATATATATTGAGCACTGACCCTGATCGTGACTCCTGGAGAATTCTATCGTTGATAAAACAGATTGTTTTATGAAAGGAGAGGGATTGGTATTTGATGTATAACCTAAAAGACATACATTATCTTTCATTCAATAAAATATCAACCAATACATATCAAATAGGTGTAATATAATTTCAACAAAACATATGTCTGAATGAAATATGTCTCTTTAAATGATATTAATATGGCATTTGTATGAAATGCAAGATTCGAGTTCTTGAACAAAGCAAAAATACTTATGGAAAATGTGAAAAATGTGATAATAAACCTAATTATTTTTCGACTATTGTATTTATTCTTACACTATCTATACACAAGAGTGAAAAAGGAAAAAAACATGAGATATAAAGACAATAAATAGTGACACAAAATGGAGATATATAGCTTGATTAAAATTTTTTTTGTTACTCATAGCGTCATAAATGAAAACAAATAAAACCTCGCATGCTTTAAGGCTCAAGGTTAAGGCGATTTATGACTTTCCAAACGTCGTCACGGACATTTGAGCTTCGTCACGGGATTTTAGGTGCGAAGAAACTGGATAATGCATGAGGGTGTCAAAAACTTGTCTTGTCATTTAATATATATATGTATGTATTTCTGAAGCACCAATACCAAATGTAAACACAGACGAAAAAAAAAAAAACAACACCATGAGCGGAAGTTATATTTTACATTGGCACTAGTCCAAAAATGGGAAAAACCGGATGAGCTTGTAAATACCTTATTAAATTGGCCCGGAAGTACCTACGCATATATATGTGCGTGTGTGTGCCTGCGTTTCGATCCCCCAGAGAGGTAAAATTGTCCTTGGATATTTTATGTTTGACATTGGGTGGTACACTGCTTAATATCAATACACACATACATACGCATATAAGTGGAGCAAAACAGCATCCGGAGACGCAAATAGCTTCTCTACCGGTAGGAAAAACAGAATATAAAAAAATGTTATACAGTTGATAATAAATATGGATTTATTTGTAGTTAAAATGCTTATTCAATTATGCAATCTACAACGAATATTTATGTGACAATTGCATTAATGCATTTGTGTCAGGTCGTGTCGCTGTGGAAAGACAAAATAGCCACGATAGAGAAAAAGTGGCATGTCCATGTTATATAAGGCATAAGGATAGACAGTGAAACGTGTACGAATAATTTCGTTTCTGTATAGATAAAGTGCAAGAGAGAAAGAAAGATTGATTGACTGACTAGGACAGTGTACACATAACATTTTTGCCGCGAAGGCCGCACGCTCGGCCTTTCCGTCGGCTCGGCCCGGAACCGGACGTGACGTCCGGTGTCGATCGGTTAATAAAAACGTCAAACCGTTAGATATATAAATATATATATGGGTATATATGTTAATATGTGAAAAGGAAAAATGGAAAACGTGAAAAATTCTAAGGATATGAATACGAATGATGAATGGAAAATGAATAGAAATAGGCGAGAGTTATATTGAAGAAAAGCAATAGGAAAATAAAGAAATAAATATTCGAAATATATATTAAATGTAGTTTAATGTGCTTGTGTGTAAATATAAATTGATGTAGATATATATATATATATATATATATATATTTCCTATTTGTTTTTGTAACCTGTAGATAATATTTTAAGTTTGTCATGGGTAAATATATTATTTTTCAACTTGAGATCAGTTGTCATATTAGAAATATTTCAAAGAAAAATTAGTTCAACTTGATGAGTTTAATATAGAGTGATATTGACTGAAGAACTCTCTCGAAACCGATTATAAATTCAAAATTCAATATAAAACGGAAACGCTACCTACACTCAAAGACAAGATAAAAAAAAAGTAGCATGGTTTAAAGATGGAAATGTCGAATATATAAGATTGAATAAATATTCAATTTCCGTTATCCACTCCCACACATTAAATTTTGTTTCATATATTTTTTTTTTTTTATTTTTTCACAACCAATTTATAAGACTATACACGTATTTTTCATATTGTCAATTATTTCCCTGCTCTTCCTTCTATCATTCACAACTCTCTGCTCATCTATCTCATATCCACTCGTCATTCACCTATCCAACAATGAAATAAAATAAATGAATGAATCAAATTGAAGTGACTGAACAAATAACAAATAAACGAAATAATAATCATCATCATCACCACCACCACCACCACCACCATTATTTTAATGCGTTCGTTTAAAAAATCGAAATCATTGTTGCCTCCATTGAGGTGTATGGTAATTGTTGGTGTGTATATCTATATGTATATATACAACGGCTGCGTGTATCGATTGGGGAAGCACTCCGCCAGCAAGACTAGCCTACATTCGTATATGTACCCCTTTCCATGTCAGTTCTCCCTCCTCGGCTGCCTTCATCCCTCTTTCGCTCTCCATCTCCCTTCGCAATTCCCCTAGTCACGGAGTATCCAACTTCTCATTCACTATTCGCCCCCTTCCGTTCACCATTCTCCATTCTTCGCATTTCCTCATATCTACATTTTTTTTTTCTTTTTATACTCTATTTATTTTTCTATTCTTTAACCCATCGCATCATTCACATTTCTGTCATTCTCAATTCCTCTCATATTACTCATTTAATTTAATTACACATCCACACACATACATACATACATACATACATACTTGTGTACAATAAAAATTCAATTAATTAAAATTTCGATTCGTGGATGCAAGAAAAAAAAATCGTATTGATGGCATATACAAATGTTTATGTATATTTATGTCAGAGTGACGAGAGTCATTGATATGCACGAGGTAGAGAAAGAGAGAATGATAAGGGGTACAAAATGTATATTGCACATTGAACGAATAGGAGGTTTTATGGGGGTGGGTGACT
>CAJUYH010001371.1:0-49758 GCA_910591685.1 Galerucella tenella | reverse complement strand
TATATATATATATATATATATATTGAGTTATTGCCTTTTGCACGTGCGACACTCCGTTGAATAGAGAAAAATTGGTCACGCAGTAGCGACCAAACTTACCGACGTGCATTAAATAAGGATTGTAAGAAAAAAAGAAAAATAAAAAGTGGAGAGAAAAAAAAATCCATATGCCTGAGACAGTGAAACAATGCAACAACTTAATTGTACATTTTCACTCATTGCAATTGCATCTATCACGATGACATTATCGTTTACTTTTGTTTTTGGTTTTCGCTGTATACAAATGAATTTGAGGAAAAAAAAATGTTGAAAAAGTTATTTAGTATGTAGATGTATTGTGTCTTTTTTTTTAATAGCGTGTTTTTTATTTTATTATTAATATTTAGTTGTAATAAGATTGAGTGACGTTTTGTTTTTTTTTTTTTTTACTTTTTTTTTCCTGTGAATTATGAATGAAACTCACCCAATACTGCTCGACACTCGTTTTTGAGCCATTTTTGTCGGTTCAGACCCTGCAATTAAAAACATAAATAAATGATACAATCCCGAAAATAAATTTAATTGTTTAGTGGATAGTGAATATCGTCTAAATTTATGTAGGTTTTATGTAACATTATCATTGAATATATGCTATACATAATGAAAATTCATCATGTAAATCAATTAAATTCTGTATAAAATAAATAAAACTTGCGATAGATAAATACATAATAGTGTAAATGGTCAAGTGAAAAAATTTCAGCAGTGATTTTCTCATAATTCAAGTTCATGAGATTTTCAACAGTGCAGAAAAAAAAATGCTCCCGATGTCATCAACGTCAATTGATGAAAGAGTGCAAGTGTGTAAAAAATTTACCTGTCATAGAATGGGCGATCGACATTTCGATAGTAAACATTCAGGTAAAATTTATTTCTTCACACCGCTCTGACAGAATAAATGTGAAAAACAATCTATTAATTAATATATAACTGATATTTCCACTTTTACGCTCCACTTATATCAAAACTGGGTGTTTACACTGAGTAGTTGCGCCATTTTGGAATTTTGTCCGGGGGTTTTATTTTCACTCGCGACACGACGGCGACTATACACACACACGCACGCACACACACACACACACACACACTATACACAACAGCGACCGCGAACTTTTAAAATGAGTTTTCAATAAACGACGTAAAAGTGGCTCTCATCTTGTGAAAATAACTTTCATATATCGTCAATTGTGAATGATTCACTTCTAAATAAAAAGACACATTAGTGAAAAAATATACAAATAATGAGATTAATTGAGTATTAATGAATAATTAATATTGTTTATCAATATACAATATGTCATAAAATAATTCAAGTTATTTATTAAACGTCCAAAATACACTGAATATTTAAACAAAAGTATGATGTAAAATAAGTTAAAAAAATTGCGTTCAATCATTTCACATACTGTCGCCCAATCGCGTTGATTGGCTGACGGGTAATAAACTTTATCGCGTCATAAAATACAATTCAACCAATCATCTGTCGTGCGATGTCGATGGCGTCTATTCGCAACACTATTTCAATGAAGGTTTGAAATGCGACGCTGCTGGTGCTGCTTCTGCTTTGCTGTAGGGGCTATTCATCCTACATATATACATATACATATGTAAGTAAATAATGTTTGTGTGCGTGTTGAACTCTATCTACTACGCAACTTCCGCTATCTCGCTGCTGAGCAAAATGGACGCCTTTGTGTCTGTTTTCTTCATATTCACACTATAAATACAATTAATGCCGTGTAAAGGCGCCCTCAATCGCAAAATCTTTATTTAGTTATGTAAAAAGTGTAAGTGAAAAAAGTGTTGTGTATGATATCAATGTGATTTTAATCTAAATCGATGGAGTAAGAGCGTCCAATCAAGTAGGCCACAGCCACGAATGACAATTGAGTGTGGATATCTCATAGTGACGAAAAAAAAAAAAAGATTTGCGTTAAAATTTATCTTGTACACCGCACACATTCGTACAGTTGTGATTATTTATTCATTGTTATTCTTGTGCATTATACACTGTATTGCACAATTATACATTGATCTCCCGCCAAAATTACAATTGAAATTGTGGATTTAATAGCGTAAATAGTCAGCTCACTAGTCGGGTAAGGATAATTGACACTACACTCGATTTTATGAAAAAAAAAAAGAAAAAAACATTTCACAGTTATGTACTCGAATTACATTTATACATGTTATTCGAGTGTTTGTATTTGTATGCCATTGCATTTTATATATTTCAACAAAAATGCATATTGATATAGAATTAAATTCCAAAAACTTTGTTATTTAAATCAATCATATTTACATATATGTATACATATATATATATATATGTATACATATCTAGACATATATATATATATGCATATATATATGTGTGTGGCTTTGTATATATGAATATACAGGTATATCTATATTTATATATATGTATATGTAGATATATATATATATATATATATATATATGTATTTATGTATGTGCGCGTGAGTGTATAAAATATTAAATTGATTAAAGATTATTGCTCGCATGAAAGTTGAAGTGATACAATAAAATTTTTGCATTATTATTTTGAAATTTTGTGATTTATTTTTGATTAATGCACTATAACAAAAATGTGATAATAATAAATTAAGAAAGTGTGGACGATTATACAATGTTTATTTAATAACAAATTGATTGGAAAAAAAAATAATAAATAAATAATAAATTGGCATTATTTAAAGTGTTTAATTTAATGGAGGAAACAAATAATAGTGCAAATATTTATGTATTTATATAATTATTATTCATAAATTTTTATAAGTCATTTAATAATAATTTCTCACGTGTGTCACATCAAAATGATTATATAACGTTGGAGTAAACGGATATTTGATTAATACAGAAATAATTCAATTGTTTGTCGAAAAAAAAGTAAAAAAATATTTATATATATCAAATGTCAAATTCATTTTATTTATTTTATTTCAGAGACGAGAATTACACCATTGAAATGGATCGTTTATTGCAGGATCCAAGAGCATCATCAAAATTTGGCTGAAATGAGAATATTCATCATGGGAACTTGAAAAATACCAACAAGTTCTCACACCTTGATATAGTGATTGTGATTTATATAAAAAATTATACTGTCAATAGTGTGATACATACAGAATATATATCTGTATGTATGCATGTATGTATGTACGTATGTATATATATATATATGCATACCAGTGTAAATATTTCATTGGTATTTGGAAAAAATCAACAGGTTGTGAAAATGTTTATTACTCAATGTTGGGGCAAAAATGCATGTAACAATTTTAGAACAATAATATTGTTAAAGGACCACTGTTTACTGTGAGATAGTGATTGCGTGTGCATATGTATGTATACGTGAATATAGAAAATATTACGTTAATATTGTTAATAATATCACGAAAATTATCATAAAAAAAAACATAAAAACAGAAATTTCAAGTGATTCATAGTTTGAAAATATTGGAATTGATTAAGAGTCCATATATCTCTCGTCCAGGGTGTAATGCCAGAATTAATCAAAATCAAAATGAATGGGGTTATACCGAGTGTTCCAATCACTACCCTTGCTGGTATTGCGAGTCTGACTGACTTGTTGCCGGAGATGCCCCTACCTACTCCATTACCGCAAACATTGACAAATAAATCGTTATTATTTCATCCACGTGTTGCGGAGGAGGCGCATTTATTATTGAGCAATCGCGATGAGACATTGGTGCCGCAATTGATACAAGCATTGTCACAAACATCGTCAGATAATATTGAATTGAAAGATCAGTATGTGAAAAATGATCAAGCACTTGAGACTGAGCAAAATACTCCGGAATTGTTGAAAGCTATTTTGGAGATAAATCCGCATGTGTTCAAAGGACCGCAATACAATTCACCAAGAAATTGGCCACAAAATACAACGCCATTGATGCATGCAAATCAATCTCCAGCCAATTACGGACGTTTTTCACCTTCATATTCAAATTCATCAGGCTCACGACAAACACCACAAGGTAGCCCAGCACATCCCGCGGCTGCACGCACTGTTTTACCACCACCAACTGGTAGCATTGGCCACGCGCAACATCCACGAATGCCAATGACACCACAAAATCACGCTGACGTATCACAAATGTCACCATTCGCTGTGCCTTCACCGTCGCCCCGAGCTACTGTCATCACTGAACAAACACGAACGTCAACAACACCACAACACATACAAGATGATGTTAATTGCATTAATCCAATAGCAAATATAAATCCACATCAAAATATTTATTCACCCGCCCATATGGGCTCACCCAGTGCTGCATTAATGCAAGTTACGAATATATCGCAACAACACCACAATATTGTTGGTGGTTTAACGCCGCAACATTCAATGCACATTACGTCTCCAATGCACGCTGGCATGGCAACACAACAAATGAATATGAATATGAATATTCAACAAACATTGTACGATCCAATGATGAATCAACAATTGCATCATCATCACCATCAACAACCGCAGCAACAGCAGCATCATCACCATCATCATCACCATCAAATACCGACCAATCATACGATGGATCTCGTTAATACTGTCACAGATAATCCTCAATTTTTACTTGATCCCGTATCAGGATTATCTGACATTGATTTACCAATCGATAGCATGGATCCAAAGCCAACGGTTCAACAATCAACGACCGTTGATAATTTAATGCAACAACATACTCAGCCATCTGTTTATCCAAATCTCAATCCAGAGAGTGTTGCTAGTGCACTTGATTCCGCACTGGCAATGCCAATACATCATCATGATCAACAGCAGCAACATCATCATCATGTTCATCATCATCATCATCAAGAGGATATTCATTTGCAACAGCAGCACCAACAGCCGCACCTGTTAAATCATCTTCAATCGCAACAATCACTGCATCATTCGCAATTGCCACAAATGCAAGAAGCCATTTTACAACACCATCAACATCACGACCACCACCATCATCAGCAGCAACAGCAGCAGGAACATCAGCAACACCAGCATAATCAGCCGCCACTACCGCAACATCATCATATAAATGACAATGTTATGAGGGACTTGAGAGTGTCGGGACAAATGTTGGACGCAAAACTGAAAGAGCCTGTTGTAATGTTGAATAGGTTATCGTTGGCTGATCAAGCATTAATGCAACAAAGTTTGAATCGTTTTGCTGAAAAGTCACCGGATCATGTGGCCAAAATGACAAATCAATTGAATAAAATAAAATCGGATTCGGAGAGCGATGGTGAAATCGAACACAATAATAAACATTTTAAAGCGCGAGCGAAAGAACGTCAAGTGCAACGTGATAAGGAACGAGCTGACCGTAAAAGAAGCGACGATAAAACACGAAGGCGGAAACGAATTATTGAAGATGATGAGGATGATGATGATAATGATGATGAAGCGGGTGGTGGTGATGAGATGAGTGAAGGGAAAAAAGAAGAAATGGTATCGCCAATAAAGCCAAAAATTCGTAAAATTGAAAAGAAACTCGTGCCAGTATTGGCTAAACTCAGCGTTGATGAATTGATGGAGACAAATACGTATCAACGATTTAACATGACAATTGATACTATATTTGAAAATACTGAGGATACAGGAACAGTTGCTGATTTGGAGGATGATGGCGATGTACCGGCGGAAATGCTTATTCCAAAATATCAATTGCACGATTTATGTAGGGAAGCGGCTAAATTAAAATCATTAAGAGCAATGGAATCAATACCAGCCGATAGATTGGTGAGATTGTTAAATATATTGGAGAAGAATATTCGTGATGGTGCTCGAGTATCGCCACTCGCTGATCCTGATGACGACGTTGAAGAAAGCAAATTGTGGATGCAATTGGCAATGGAACGAGTATTGCGCGCTGTTGATGCATCAGTTATTGCATTAAATATAATGACTTCACAAAATATGCCTAAAACCGTTTATCTTGAAGACGTAATTGATAGAATAGTAATATTTATGAAATTTCAATTGCAAAACACAATTTATCCATCATTCGATCCTGTTTATCGGGTTGATTCGAAGAATAAGACTGAAAATTTCAATGCGAGTGGTCGTAAAAAACGAAGTCATACAAAAGAAGTGCGTGAAAAAAGTATTCTTGAGGTTTATAATAAAATGCACGAACTTGTATCATTACTCGCCGAATTATTGAATATCCAAATGTTAACTGACACAAGTGTACTGCATGCGTCAACATTGGGCGTTGCGCCATTCTTTGTTGAGTCCGTGAGTGATTTGCAATTGAGCGCGTTAAAACTTGTCACAGTAATATTTACAAAATATGAAAAACATCGACGATTATTGTTGGATGATATACTTGCATCAATAGCGAGATTACCAAGTAGTAAAAGAAGTTTACGTACGTACAGGCTCAATTCTGAGGACCATATACAAATGTTAACGGCATTGGTATTGCAATTGATACAGTGTGTATTAACATTGCCAGAAAGTCTCACTCGACAGGATAAAAATATGAAACATGACGACGACAAAAAGGAGGAGAAAAAATCTATTCATGTTGATGCCGATGTATTGATTATTAGTAGGTATGATATGGCAACGAGATTAGCTGGCAATTTTCTCTCTGTATTTTTGAATAAATGCGGGAGTAAAGGTGCAGAGATTGATTATCGACCGTTATTCGAAAACTTTGTTCAAGATTTATTGACAACAGTGAATAAACCCGAATGGCCGGCAGCCGAATTACTTTTGAGTTTATTGGGCAATCTTCTCGTTGGTCATTTTTCCAATAAAAGCTCAGACATGTCATTGAGAGTAGCGTCCATTGAATATCTCGGTGTTGTTGCAGCGCGATTGAGAAAAGATGCTGTGAATTCACAATGTAAATTGTCAACAATTGATCAAATAGTGCATGATATCAAAGCAGAACAGCAGAAGGATTCGGATTTTGAGCAGACAACAGATGTTATTGGTCTTGGTGAGGACGAAGAACGTACAATGTTTTTACAAAGAGTATTGCTTGATCATTTGGCAGTGAATGGCACCAAAGATCCTTCATTAATGTTTGCCCGACACTTTTATTTAGCACAATGGTATCGCGACTGTGCAGTGGAAAAAACGCGTGTTGGTCAAACGAAAAATACACCAGTCAAAAAATCACATAAGAAACATAAATCGAAGAAGCGAAATAAACATATGGAGACGGATGACGAGAGTGACTCGCCCGTAGAGGAAACAGATCCCGATGAAAATGACAATAATGAACAGAGAAATTCACAGGCCTATCGAATCATTGAACAGAAAAAAAAATTCATCGTTAATTCTATCCGTCCGTGCAGTTCAGCAACAAAACCTGACATATTACAAACATACATTGATTACAACTCCGCTGAGTTGATATCACAATATCTCGCGTCAAAACGACCATTTTCACAGAGTTTTGATATATATCTTAAGCAGATTCTTCATGTACTCACCGAGCCGTCAATTGCCATAAGAACAAAAGCAATGAAATGTTTAACAATGATTGTCGAAGCGGATTCAAGTGTTCTCGCACGTGGTGATATGCAAATGGGTGTGAAACATTCATTTTTGGATCATTCAACGTCAGTGCGTGAGGCTGCTGTTGATTTGGTTGGTAAATTTGTATTGAGTAGACCCGAACTCATTGATAAATACTATGATATGCTGTTATCACGAATACTTGATACAGGTGTGAGTGTACGTAAACGCGTGATAAAAATACTCAAAGATATTTGTGTTGAGTGCCCGAATTTTTCAAAGATCCCGGAAATTTGTGGAAAAATGATAAGACGAGTAAATGATGAAGAGGGAATACGAAAATTGGTAATGGAGGTATTTCAAAATATGTGGTTTACACCAGTGAGAGAGCGACCGACAGTTGATTCCGAGGCATTGCTGAGAAAAGTCATGAATATAACAGATGTTGTGGCAACAAATAAAGATATTGGATTGGAATGGTTTGAACAACTGCTGGTAAGTTTATTCAAGCCAAAAGAGGACAAAGATGACAGCACAAAATTACAAGCAGAGCCACCGCGTGCATTATTGACTGCATGCAAGCAAATTGTTGACTGTTTAATTGAAAATATTCTACGATTGGAAACGACAAATCCCGATCTAAGTAGTATAAATGATGGTAAAAAAGGCTCGTCACAGCGACTCGTTGCTTGCTTAACAACTCTATATTTATTTGCAAAAATACGACCGCAATTATTGGTAAATCATGCGAGTACACTGCAGCCATATCTTGGTCTTCGATGTCAAACACGTGGCGATTATCAAATAATAAGTAGTGTTTCACACACATTGGAATTGGTTGTGCCATTAATGCAACATCCAAGTGAAACATTTTTGGCGCAATTGGAAGAGGATTCAGTTAAATTAATACTTCAACATGATAAATCAGTTGTAGCCAGTTGTTTGTCATGTTTAGGATCAATTGTCAATAATGTTACGAGAAATTTCAAACTTATTCGTGATTGTTTCAAAACATATTACGGCAACATGACAGAATACAAATTATTATATGAAAAAGATCCAACTGATCCAAGATTATTGAGCTCACGACCACGCTTTCGACGAGCATTATTTACCGTTGGTTTACTATTACGACACTTTAATTTTAGCGATCCCGAAGTTATTGATGGATTACCGGACAATATTAAGGATCAAGTGTTTGAAACATTAAATTACTTTATGCATCAGGATAACGATGATATACGTCATTATACGTTAACGGCGATAGGCTCACTTTGCATTCGATATTACGAATTTATGATGATGCCTGAGCTTAAAGAGCTCTACCATTATTTATTAACGTCCGAGCATGCATTAGTGAATATGAAAACACAAGTGTTAAATAATATTGAAGTTTATCTGCAGGAAGAGGAGAAGAGAATGATAAAACAGGATCAGGAGTGGGCGAAATTGTCGAAACAGGAGAATTTAAAAGAAATGGGTGATGTTTCATCGGGTATGGCCAGCACTGTTATTCAATTGTATCTCAAGGAAATTCTCGAATCATTCCTACACATAAATGTACATGTACGTCGTGCGGCATTGAGAGTTATTCAATTGATTCTCGCGCAAGGATTAGTACATCCTGTCCAAATTGTACCATATCTCATTTGTATGAGCACAGATTGTGAAAAAATGGTAAGTCACAGTGCTGACAAGCAGTTGCAAGAGATTGAAAAGAAATATCCGGGTTTTATTCATATGAAATCACAATTTGGAATTAAATTGAGCTATAGACTGCAAAAAATATTGCAAAATGAGGTGACTGTACGCGGTATGCGTTTAAAAGAAGGCGAATTTCCATCGGCATTGAATGGTTTTTTATATACAATATTGAGAAACACAAAGCAACAGCGGCGCGCTATTGTACTCTCATTTTTAAAACAATTCGATGAGTCTGCGAAATCAAGTCTATCGCAAATGTTATATTTGGCCGATAATCTTGCTTATTTTACATATCAAGTTCAAGATGAGCCGCTGTTTATTATTCATCATATTGACATTATCATTTCAATGTCGGGGGAAAATTTGTTGCAATCATTCAATGAGGCGCTATTACCAAAGAGTGGCGGCATTAGTAGTGGTGATAGTGGCGGCGGTGGCAGTATAGCTATACAACAGCAACACGAACAGGATCCAAATCAACCGATATCAATACAACCAATTGTTTATGGATCCGATGGACAACCAAAACCAGCCCAATTATTATCTGCAATTGAAGATGAGGAGGACGATGAGGAAGATGACGAGGCAATTATGGCTCGATTGCCCGCGGATACTTTTCTATTGAGGGAATATATTACTGCAAGTCAGGGTTTTCTATTGTTATTAACATTGCGACAACATCTGAAGGAAGTTTATGGCTTTTCGGACGCTAAAATTGGCCAATATTCACCATCAGAATCGGCTAAAGTTTATGAGAAAGCTGTAACGCGAAAGAGCAATGTTCTCTTTAAACCTAAAGCCACATTGGCTAAATTGCAGGAGGGTAATAGCAACCGTGAGCTTGATGACAGCGGAAGGAAAAAGCTCGTTGCTGAGTATCTCGATTTTAAACAATTAATGATCAAATTTGATCCGAAAGAGCCGGATGAGGACGCGGCGGACGGTGATACAACGAAAAATACAAATGCCGACATGACATTGGTATCGCGTGTACCAATAACCAATATGGAACATCAAAGTACAGTTGGCAATCCGTTAAACATTGACGATGCCAATGCAACTTATCCATTACATATTAATCAACAACAACAACATTCAAATAATTCAGTGAATGTAATGCAATCGCCAACGACAATGCCGCGAGTGCCAAAACTCACAATACACGCTCATCCAGAGACAAATAAAGAGCATCGAAAGCATCGCACGCACAAAACAGAGAAGGTGAAAAAAAATAAAAAGAAAAAACGGAGAAGAATTTCCGATAGTAGTGATAGCGCGGACGATTGCAGTGATCCAGATTATATGGTTTAAGTGCCGCGTACGTGTATGTAAGTCGATGTATATGTGTGCTCGTGTGTGTGTGTGTGTGTGTATGTGTGTATGTGTCTGTGTGTCTGTCTGTCTTTATTAGTCTCAGTGACATTACAATCGGGAGAATAAATAAAGAAAAAAGAAATGAGAAGTGAACAGTGAAAAAAATAGACATATAAATAAATTTTTTTTCCCCTCAGTGTCGATTCCAGTGCCGGACGTTTCTTAAGCATGTGTACAGAAATAGAGTTAGAATTGTGCGTTGATAATGGACGGATTGAAGGTATTTGCACACACGGAGATGCAAACAAACAAATAAATAAACAAAAAAAAACTGTACGCAAAATTGATATATATAATAGACATGATTGAAATTAATCGTCAATGGAATGCGTGGATTAATAATTTGACTGTAAGAATTAACGTTAAATGTAACTTAAAATTGGCGAAGGAACTTGGTCTAGCCATGACCTTTTTTTTTTTTCTTTTAGATTTATATATATATATAGTTGTGATAGATTATTTATAATATAATTTGGAATATAATTGACAACAGGTGAAAGAATAAATTTATGTATCAATTGGTCAAGTCTGAGTGTTAATAAAACATTATAGTACATATACATATATATATACTATATTATTATATGTATGTATAGTAATAATTTCTTTTTTTTTTCTTTCTTTTCTATTGATTGGATATTCTAATTAATTTTGTAATGTTATCTAATTGTGTATCAATGAATACCAAGTTCCACGTTCGAGAGGCCAATAAAAAAAGTATGAAAATTTGAGATGAATTTAATTAAATAAATAGCAATCATTTTACCGTTATTAAAACAAAAAGGGAATTCAGGGTTTTATTTCGCGTTTCAAATCAATTTAAAGTTATGCAAGACCGGATGTGTGCATTAATACACCGTACAGTTGAATAAAATTGATGAATATTCATTGAAAAAATAACTCTAGCTTTAAATGGTAAGAAAAATATAAATAATAAAAATGGACGTGTATAATAAAAGTGCGCGATAAAAACGTGAAACTTATATATACGTTGAATAAATAATGTTTGTAATATGTGTACATAAGAATTTTCAACTAAAAGTATATTATTTTCTTACAAATTATATAGCGATGACACAGTACGGGAAAAAAAGAAATAATAATAATAAGAGTAAAGAAAAAAACAAATAACAAACACAAAAAAAAATACAAGAACATGAAGGAGGTACAACTTAATATTTCGTTATAAAATTTCGTATTTATTATTCACAAAGTTCATGTTGTGTCAATACATAGGTTTGTTTTAATGCACTTGAGTTGATGTATAATTGACATAGCGATACAACAAAACCAACTCGATTTTATACGAGCCAATAGAAACATATAATAAATAAATAATCGTATCTGCAACGCGCAGAACAAAAAATGAATGAAAAACATTGATGAGTCTATATTGGGCCGGTATCCAACCTTTAAGTTACACATCGATTATAACTTCCATAATATTTTATTGTCTATTGCAATAATCAAATGAAGCAAGGAACAATTGTCTAAACAAATAAAAAAATAGATAAATATTCGGGCCTCAATGACAATGTATTGATGTTATAAACTTATAAAATGAATGTGGCAGTTGAAAGATAATGAGATGAGCAATATATTTTCTTTTTGTTTGCGTAAAAATCTTCGATAAATTAACTATATAAAAACAGTTGTGCAGTAGTAAATAATTAAAACAATACGTAATTATGAGTTAAAATGTATCGACGTACATCGTAAAATTTCGTACTTTCGTGTATTGCATTTACATCTTCATTCATCCACGCTTTTTAAATAATTATTCAACTGCCCAAATTCACTCAAAGTACGCACACTGATATTATTATTATTATCCATGTATTTTGACAACAACGCATCAAGAATCTCATCAATTTTATTTCATAAATTTTCAAATCTCTCCATCACTATATCCGTTTAATTAATACATTAATACACAATAATAATTATCAAACTGATCACATTAAAATAATTAATAATTGTTCGAGAGAGACTTGTGATAAGCTATGGGAATAAAAAATAAAAATTGAATCTTCATTTGTATAACATCAAAATTCATGAAGGATAACAAATAATATAAAGACAATTAACGACCGGCCAAAATAATGAATCGCACCGAGGGTTTTTCGACTGTATAAATTTTCACGTGTACATATTGCGATACAAATGAAATTAGACGGGAATGGAAAAGAAAAGAATTTAATTATAAATAATAAATAACAAAAATAAATAAAATTAAAATAACGGGAAAAATAAAAATGAAATGGAATTACATTATACTTGTAACAAGAAACGCGCATTTTCTCTTCGTTCGTCGGAGAGTGGCACTCAAAAAATGATGACGCGTAGCCACTTTTAATTTTACACTTTATCGTTCATTGCAATTGACTTTATTAAATAGATAAACGATAAAATTGAAATAAATATATTTCTACGTATAATTAAAATATTAAGGAGTCTATTCATAAAAAATAAAATTACTAATTAGGCGCAGTTTGAATCGTGTTACATAGAGTTCATTTTTATTCAACATGAACTTTATTTGACACGATAAATAATGCGGGCTTTGTATCATAACATTTATTGTATCAGCTATGTTTTTTGTATTTGATCATCTAACGGAAGAATATCAATTAAATAAACAAACAAAAAAAAAGAGACAGAGATGATTAATAGAAAGTATATTATATATTTGAGTAAAGCCGTCAAGTGTTAGTATTATCCATAACGCAGAGATTAAAAGTTTTTCGTGTCTAGCAATACCTAAGTGGGAGAGAAATGATTTGTAAAGTTAAGAAACAAAATAATAAAAAGCAAAAAAATAAACAGAAAACAATAATTGAAGGAGTTGTTTTGGGTAAGACTTAACGCTCGTTTACTCATAACTTATTACGTACATCGTCTGAGAAAAAGAATTGAAAAAAAAAAGATAACGGTACGTTCATAAAGAAAAATAAACATAACCATATATCAATTGATCTTTTATTCTTTCCATTACCTTTATATACACTTTTCCCTTATTGACATCATATTTTGGAATATTAAACAATTATTCGCCATTGAGGAAAAAAAAAAAAATTTATATTTATATATAATGATCATTTGTTATTTATTATTCAGAGACTTTTACCAATTAATTGGTTAATGACTGACATTTCTGTGTTTGTCATCGGTTTTAACATCAATCCAGGTACTGGTGGGACACGTTCCAAGTCACGCAACTCATTCACTTTTATTTTCAAATCACTGCGCATTTTATTTATTTCAATATCACATTCTTTTTGGTCTGTAAATATAAATTTATATACAAAAATACCATTTTACTATTAATTTTTTTATGCAGATATATTGTCTGATGATATTTACCTTGGACAAGCAATTCCTCAGTGTCTTTCGTTGACATTTTAATTAAAATTGGTCCTAATGTAAGCCAACATTTTCCATTTGTTTGCTTCTGTATAGCGCGCATACCAACCCTATCATCATTTCTTCTTTTATCTAATGCAACAATTTCATGCCGATCAGTGAGTATTTCACCAGCTTTCTCCTCCACTTGCTGAAGGTGTTCCAACATCAACATTTGATCCTTCATTGTCTGTAACAGGTAAAAAAAATAAATTTTTTATCACTATTAAACGAATAAAATTGAGATTTCATGGCATAAATTGTGGTGAATTAGTATCGGATTGTTTACTCACATCTTCCATATAATTTTCCATTGATTGCGGTGTTACAAATTAATATTTTATCATCATACTGTCAATAATTATAAATGAAATTCTCAAGATAACGCCCGACGTATTGCAATTTCTTTTCGTCGTTCTCGTGACTTCAATCTATCACGGTCACTTTTACATATGAACTTCCTAATATCAGTATCTAATTTCAATTGTTTTACATAACGAATAGCATTTGTATCACCACTTTTGAAATGTGTAATTCTCGCTTGAACAATTGGCTTATGTCCTAAACCCTTTCGGTCACGTTTTAATACGGTTTTTACGGGATACTTTAATCCACTTCCTGATGGACCAAGACCTTTATTCACTTCCCATCCATTATTCACCATCATTTGATAGCCTTTATTTTGTGTTGATATTCCATAAATGGGATCCGGTAGTTTTGGATTTGTGTTGAATATATGAAGTGTCGAGCTTTCATGCTTCTGTACATTTGTTTCTTTAAATGTTGCTTTGCAAACTGAACAATAAAATTCTGTGATATCCAATTTTTTTGATGGACTTATTTGTTTCAATTCAAAGATCTTTTTAGATTTTAACAAATTAATACAATTCAATTGATTTCTTTTCTGTGCCAATTGTAATGCAGTAAATCCACATTTATCCTTTAATTCTTTATTAGCACCAGATTTTAATAAAAATTTCATAATTATTTCATTGCCACAATAAGCTGCAGACATTAACGGTGTCCATCCATAATAATCAACAATATTGATATTGTCATTGTTTAAATTGTCTTTTAAAAATTCTATATTACCTTGTTCGACAGCTTTTAAAATTCTATTTGCATCAATTTTAACATTATCCGCCTTAGAATAACCATTGTGAATATATTTTTTACATTTTTTATTATTTCTATTGCCAACTGATACCGCAGTTTCTCCAACATTGCCCCACTTTTTTACATTGTGAACAACATCTGCTTCTACATTATTCTCATTAATTATTTCTTCATAAACAATTTTTGCCTCATTACCATGAAAATTCAATTGACTGGCATTCGCGTTTGTTACTGTTGAATTTTTAACAGCAGTTTCTTTAACAAAATTTCTCCATATTACATTTACAAACGGATAATTTATTCGTGAAGTGGAAATATCCATCTTAATTTTTATTCATTCCCATATCAATTATTTAATTGATATTAACATCTATTAATTTTCACCATTTAACCTCTAATATACAAATATGTTTTGTATTGAAAATATTGAATTTAATATTAAAATATGTACGAATTGTATTGACTTACAATAGCAACGGTTATGATAATGGCTAAATTGAATATTCAATAAATAATCGTCGGAAAGTTATATCAAAAAAATATGAAATATTATTAAATATTGTTAAATATACAATTTTCGTAAAGTAGATGGCCTCGACAATATTAGTCCTCCCCACCCACCCTCTCTAAACATATTACTACTCAAAATAAAACTAGGTAGATATCCCTAGGCAGCCGCCATTATTCAAAACTTTTTGGACATCAACATTTCGAATTTCCGAAATTTCAAATAACCTCAACTATTTCTTAAGAAATAAATTATTCAATATACTTCTAAACTTATAATTTATCGATAATTAACCCAATATGGCTATCGTAATATTTTTCACTTTTTTTTTTCATATATTAGCTATTGTGAGTATCAATTTATGGGCAAAACATTTTATTTATAAAATGGAGTTAATTACTCAACACAATTGTTGTGGTTTGTGTTCACGATTGTCCCTGCACATCTGACAATGTTGCCAATATTTGAAAATTCACACTGCCATCTGCTGGCCAAACGAACATTACCGATTATAGCCGAATTAAAACACAACGCATATACGACATATAAGTATTAAAAAGCTTCCTCTTCAAGACGCCCATCATATTCCAAGTTTCCAACCCGCCATATTGCGCGTGGAACGAACACGAACAATTGTTATCTATATAATATAATTTTCCCACGTCATTGTGTAAATTATATTCACATTATAGATAGTGTCGTGGAGAACACTGTGGAAAATAAATATTTAATCGCAGTGTCCACGAATTATTATTTTTTTTTTTTTTTGATTAACAATCACTTATATATCTGAAAGTGATTGGATATTTTATTGAACGCAAGAATACTCCTCTCCACGAGGTAAGAATAAGGTAAGAAGTAAAAAAATGAATATACAAGATATTAGAGTAAAGTATTTATGTGTTCAATCAATTCAATTGTTACCCCCTGAATTCAACACGTAAATTTTTATTCACCTCATGCTATTTATGGCAATTATCAAACAAATAATATTCAATAGGAGATATATACCATTGGACTAATTATTAGTAAATGTTTATAAAGACAAACAATGAATTTTTGTCCTCTATATCACGCAATTATTTATATATCTTTGGCATTTGGTTCCGTTATAATATCATACACAAGTATATACATACATATATGTGTATATACACACACTTGATAACATAGGTCATAATATAATCAAGTCGTATGTTTTCATTGATGATTTACAATTATTGAACGACATGAATGAAAATATATATATATATATGTCTGTATTATACAGTACTAAGAATATATTTATATATAATTTTCGTAAAGTATTGTAATTGTTAATTATTAATACTCAATAATGTTGATAATATGTCGATTGATAATTCAATTGTATATTGAATAATTCAACATTTTTAAAGTTGAATGGATTGTTCATGCAATATTATTTCTTGATTTGCTTTTATTCTTCGGATTTTTGTGGACTAAGCACACTTAAATATCAATTCATACAATAATATTATTCCAATTGTACAAGTGCAGCAAATTTTATATATCTGTTGCAATCATTTTCACCAATATCATTTATATATTATTAGTATTGTATTATTTTGTTCACATATTTATTTTCATTCATTCATATTTAATTTTTACACTGGTGTTAGACGTGAAATTTTAACTGATTTTACATATATTTTTTCAAAATGTCATTCCAACCTCAAAAATATTGATATTATTTCCATCCTTCAATCTACAGTTTATTCAAATACATAAAAACGGAAAGAAAAAAATACAAAACAAAAACTTTCATTAAGATGGAAAAATGTGAAATCATAATTTTTATTGTTTTTTCAATCGATCGTTCACAGGTGTTGCGGAAATAAATGCAAAATTAAAAGATGTATAGCAGCAATATGGACCCATGGGATCCTGGCTATGGGCCAGATAGAAGAAGCCACAATCCCGAATACAATGACTATCGTAATGAATATCGTAGCAGCAGATCACCACAAGATTATGGCGAGCATCGTGACATTGTAGATCACCGTGAGAAGGATCGCCGGAGCCCGGAATACAGGAGCCATCGACGTGAACGTGATCGTGATCGTTCACCACGTGACAGACGCGATCGCAGTAGGGAGGATCGCGATCGAAATTATCGCGATAGGGATGATCGTTACAGTAGTCGTCAACGGGATCGCGATTCATCAGATCGTGATCGTGAACGTGATCGTGATCGCGAACGTTCTAGACGTGATCGTGATAGAGAACGTGAGAGAGATAGACGTGGTAAACGTGGCGATGATCGTGATCGTGAACGTGATGACGATCAGAGTCGCGACAGTTTGGATATTGAACATGATCATGGTCAAACTTATATCTCATCAATGGAGGGTGTCCACTACAAGTCACAATCCCCAAACAACACCATTATGATACGTGGACTCGCGCAGCATATTACTGAAAATGACGTAGGTTGTCAAATAATAGCGGCCGTGTGTATTTATGGCCGAGCGTGAGATGATTTAATTCGTTTCCATAAAAAAAAAAAAAAAAAAAACAGCATGGATATAAATGTATATCATTATTATGTGTGTGTGTCTGTGTTTTATCACAGGTGCGGCAAGACATCCTCAATTGTGGTCTCATGCCGAAGGACATTCGACTGATACGAAAAAAAGACACAGGTAACTATACACCATTAATATATACATATTATTCATGTATTTGTCATTTATGTATATCCTTTATTATTTTTTTGTTATATCTGAACGTCAGTAATTGGAAAGAGTTTTTGATAATACGATATATCGTTAAATGCAATAGAGAGCAAAAAGAATTTTGGTTTTACGTTATTATTATTATTTTTCTGATTTCATGTATTGTTACTACTACTACTATTATTACTATTATTGTTGTTGTTCTTATTGTTATTACTATTAGTGTAGTAATTTTTTTGTTCGCGATTTGAAAGGTAAGTTCGAAATGTGAGTTAGAAATGTTGATCATGATTTTCCTACAAATTAACTGTCAAACAATTGGAAAGTTACAATAATGCATTATTCTTTCTTTTTTTTTTATCACATCTTCTTTACTCTTTCAATTAAGTATCTTTTTTTTTATTCGGTTCTTTTTTTTTTCTCATGTTAAATATATAAATGATATAAATCGAGTAAATAAACGACATGATGACAAAGAGGATGGTGGTTTAAAGCATACGGCGAGGTCTGTCTCTAATGATTAGACTGAATTGTCGGTGTCAAGGTATATGTATAGGTAAAAAAAAATGGATAATGAAATGCAAGAGAGAAAGAGAGGTAGGGCGAGAGAGAAAAGTGGTGGTCAATAATGAAGAAAAGAAATCTTAACGCTTCGTACTGAAAGTCGATCTGTCAATGGTTGGTGCTGTGATTGCCTGCCCTCTCAGAGTAGAGAAACCCCAGGCAATAACGTGGATTAACTCTGGATCTGTGTGTATTTGCTCTGTATAGGTGCTTCGCGAGGTTTTGCATTCGTCGAGTTTAACGCGACACAGGAGGCCGCACGGTGGATGGAGATGAAACAGGTAGAATGAAGTTCAAGTCCATGATAATCAACCGATGCGTTGCCCACACACGTTGCCAATTCAACGGCCACTCCCAAATGGTGGCTAAATGGCACGGTAAAGCCGTCCAGTGGCTTCCCCTCTGGGCCATGGGCTGTTCTCACATCTATCAAAGGCTACTTTAATCTACCTTACCTTATTTTATTTACTTTATCTAGGAAATTCTACCTCCCTCAAAAAAAAAAAAAAAAAAAAATAATAATAGCCACTACCCTTTCAATCACATCACACATTTTTTTGATTTCTCTTTTAAAATACAATTCGCTCGCCGTTTTTTATTTTTTTATATTGATTACAAGCGATTGACATATATATCACACGCATTTTATTCTTCTTCAACTATTCGGTACTAGTTGTTGTTGTTTTATTGCTTTTTATTTATTAATTCGCGTTCTATTGAGTAATATGCCGACACATATTTGGATCTATAACAATGTGTTTTTCATTAAAATGTAAATTTTTTAACATTGGTTCACATAGAAAAATTTTGTTTATTCCTTTTTTTTTTCGTCATTATTTTATGGGTTAATTTGATATTGCTATAAAAATATTTACCATTGTAAAATTTATTTTGAAATGTGTCCTGTCAGTTAATTGCAATATACAAAAATATATTTTCATCGATTTTTCAATGTACATCACCTCATTAAATCACACGTGACCCTTGAAGTTATAGATCCACCATATATATATACAATTTATCATTTATTTTTTATTATTTTTTTTTCAATTCAAGAGAGGAATAAATAAATAATCACAATGAACGTAGATTGATATCTATATATATATATATGTTTAAATACATACAAATATATATATATATATTATAAATATTTCATCAGCAAGAGAGAAATTTAATGGACAATATCAGAGGCCTGCGGAAGACACTGAACGGGATAACACTAAAATTCTCTGTTTCAGGGGGTGCTAATGTTGCAAGATCAGTATCGCGCCCTTATGCAGTACAGTATACCAAAAGACTTTCATGTGGATAAACCACCGTCGAAAAATACACAAGATTGGCATTGTGTCAAGGTCAATTAGAAATTAAAATATTGATAAATTAATTCATCCAAATGTAATTGAACATAATTACTTATCGTTATATTTAATTTAACAGTGTGGGGCTCACAATTTCAAGAGACGTGAAACATGTTTCAAATGTTCGGCTTCACGTGCCGAGAGTGAGGAAGGTGGCGAGGGCAGCGATGAGATAAGTCCACATCCAACAAATACCGTTTTATTACGCGGTCTTGATGTACTAACAACTGAAGATTCTGTACTTCAAGCAATGACCAATTTATCATCAATGCCCATTCGCAGTATTCGCATTGGCCGTGACACATTAACAAATACATCACGTGGCGTTTGCTATTTAGAAATGGCCAATGTTGTTGATGCAATGTATTTACATACGGCATTATCGAAACAAGGATTGTCAGTTGATGGACGTAAAGTCGAAGTGGCATATTGTAAATTGCATCAAGTTAATCATACGAGTCTATGGAAATCAATGGACAACCAACCTCAACGTTATACATTAGATGATGTTACACAATTGGCGGAATATAGTGCCAATATGTATGCAAAAACACCAGCGCAAAAAGCACATTATTTACAATACTACACTCAATATTATCAAAATCAAATAATGCAAGGCTCATTAATTACATTGCCCTCGCTCAATCAAACTGATCGTGTTAATGCTGCTGCAGCTGTTGCACAATCAGCAATACAGCAGCTTCAGGCGTCACGTAAATTGAGTGATGCGGAAGAAATGAAAATTAGACCAACACCAACGGCACCAAGTAGCACAACATTGGCCAGTGGACGTGTGCCAGCACACGCTAATGATGGAAAAGTTTATTGTAAGTTTGAATTTATTTTAATTTGTTCTGTTTATTCTTTAATTAATTTATTAAATATCTAATTTTTGGCAAATATCTTGTCATTAGCTATACCTGACGTGAGTACGTATCACTATGACGAGCCATCGGGTTATTATTATGATCCAAGTACAGGATTGTATTACGATCCAAACTCACAATACTATTACAACAGTCATACACAGCAATTTCTTTACTGGGACGCTGAATCTTTGTCGTATCAACCAGCAAAGGTATAATTTAATCATGACTAATAGCGTTGATATTCATGAATTAATTTCAAGTCTATGTGAATCGTGTATTTCATTCATTTTTTCCCATTACTCCATTATTGGTGATTGATAAACGGAACTAAGCGTGATTTGAATCATGAATAAAATATATATTCACAATTGTTTTGCTACGAAGAATGGAGATATGGAAAAACTTGAATAGAACTATTTTTTCTGTAAACTGTAAACTGTTATGGTGCGGAAATTTGACGAGGATGAACTTGGCGCGAATATATTGGAATGACTTTTTAGCTTTAGTAACCGTTTTATTTACTGTTTATTGATTATATATAATTTCTAGTCAAATATTGGCGGTGGAGCGGGAGTTGCACCCACCGCAACCACCATCACTGACACCGCTGTGAATGCATTCGATAATTTTAATGCCTCAACATCATCGGCAAATCAAGATCCATTAAAAGATGATGATATTAAGAAAAAAGATACGAAACAGGATAAAGTTAAGGTGGCCAAAAAGATAGCCAAAGACATGGAACGTTGGGCTAAAACGTTGAATCAAAAAAAAGAAAATGCGAAGAGTACATGGAGTTCTGAATTCTCGGGTATTGATAACTATCAGGGTGGCGGCGTTGGGGTTGGTTCCGGTGCGGCCGACGCTGGTTATGCAATATTGGAGAAAAAATCAATTGTTAATTCGTATCAAGAAGAAGAGGATCCAGGAAATAGTAATGGATTGGTGGCGGCTTATGGCGGTGGCAGTGATACAGATGAAGAGATTGAAGATGTACAGCAAGAGGAGCGTCAACATACTGACTGGATAAAATTGGCATGTTTACTATGCAAACGACAATTTCCAAGTAAAGAGGCATTAACTCGGCATCAACAATTGTCGGATTTGCATAAACAAAATCTTGAAAGTTGGTATAAAGTACGTGGATTAGATCCAAATGATCCGCAACAAAGAAATAATAAATATCGGGATCGGGCAAAGGAACGTAGAGCTAAGTATGGGGAACCCGATCCACCACAGCCAAATAAATTGAAGGAGAAATATTTAAAGACACGAGTTGATGAAACGCCAGTTAATTATGAAGAGCCAACACGTGCTGGCATTGGCTCGGACAATGTTGGAAATAAATTATTGCAAAAAATGGGCTGGAGTGAGGGAATGGGTTTGGGTAAATCAAATCAAGGACGTACGAGTATTATTGAAGCTGAGAGACGTGTACCAACTGCTGGACTTGGCGCTAAAACGTCATCTTATAGCGCATTACCAGGCGATACTTACAAAGATTGCGTTAAAAAAATGATGTATGCGCGTTATCAAGAATTATCTGATACGTAATACGAATTTTTAAATGATTGAAAGATATTTATGTATTTAATAATACATAATCTTGTATTTTTTCATAGCAACTACTATCATGATAGTTTGTTTTTGCATAAAAAATTTAATTGGATTCTTCATGGCTATGAGGGCGAGAATGAAAAAGCATTTGGGAAATAGTTTAAATCAATATTACGAGAACATTGTTTCATATGAATAAATTATTTTGCCAATTTTCTTTTAATTGAATCAAACGATAAGGCGATTGTACTTTACTTGTACGGTCTATGACTATTATCATTAATTTAATGTATACAATTGATATTTTTGTGTATTAAAGACCGATCATACACTGATAAAAATTATATTTTTGTTTTTGCCATTCTTGCACAGAGAAAAGAAACGTACGAAATTTAATTGTTCAATAATTGAATTATATTTAATATTCTAATTAAATTACATTACTTTCAGTTGATTCATCAGTATATTATTTCTATTATTGCTGAATGCATATTGCATAAAATAAAAATAAGAGACGAATATGTATAAAAATTAATTGAAAAATTGGCAATAGTTGTAAATAGAAAATAAAAAATATGTGGATGTGTTTGAAAATATCCTACATATTTCTACAATTAATATTGATAGTGAATAAATAAAGAAAATACGTCAAATACAATCCTAACCTCTTCGGTCACAGACATTCATTCATATTATAATCATGCAAATATTAATTATATATGACATTGTATTGAAACAAACAATGAATTTTGCACTACATGCATTACTGTGTAATCAAATTATTTTGGGGTATAAATTTTGCGTAAATGTGTGCATACGTATAGTAATCGATCACCAATGCACAATATTTTTTTTTTTGTCAAACAATGTTGACAATTTTTGCAAGACGAATAAAATTTTCTGATCATTCTTATAACATTTATTTATCTTTTTATTTCGTACTATTACAATAGTTGTATACTTGAGCAAATGACTAAATGATAATAAATGCAAATAACGTTGCAATGCTCAGAAATGTATCTAATTTCTCTCGTCTTAGATCATTCGTATAAACTAAAAATAATCGCTGAAGTAAGTATTATTAATACGATCATTCATGAAATATTTATGCATTTCACTATCAGTTCTTGTTCATGAATCGACGTAACATTGAAAATGATATTTAAAATAGAATTTTTAGTACAACGAAAAAGATAAAAATTTGCGATATTTTTATCTGCATTGTAAATCAAATATTTGAGTTTCACCTTCAATATAATCAATGTCTCAGTATATATACAATAATAATAATCTATGTGTATGTATTTTTTGATTGAATATAAATGTGACATGAGTCCAACAAAGAAGATACGACATGTATCAATACAATTAATTAAATAATAATGTAACTAAATTTGTACTCAAGTCTCAACTCTTTGATATGAAGATAAATGCCTATAATGAACGATATTTACATTTATTTCAGTTTCTCATACATCTGCGAGTATCCAGGAGTATAACGGACGCAACTCATGATCCAATACTTTATATTCTAAATTATTTATACCATCTGAATCGTATTGACGTGCACCTTTCCTTAAGTTTTCATAACGTGCACTGCTTGGCGGCTCTTTTTTATGTGTTAACATGTAATATTGCGCTATATCTGGTCCAAAGCGCGTTACCTGACAACAAACACATACTTAGATGATAGGTAAATATTCATTTATTCTTATTTTTATAATAGAATAAATATTCCAAGTGTAGTAAGAGAATAAAGATGTTGTAATTATACCTTAAGGCCCCGAGTCTGTAAACGACGATAAAAATCATCATCTTCACCGCCCCAACCGTAAAATATATTAGAGAAGCCATTAACCTTTTCAAACTGATTTCGTGTTAAAGCTATAGCACCACCAAAAAGACCTGTATATGGTAAATTATATCTAAAAGTATTCACACTAGAACTCATATGTCTTGGCATTTTTGTACACGCATAAATATTATCCGGATTTTGTGGTATTAAATCAATATCCTGAAATATGAAGCAATGAAAATCATTGACTCTTGTTGCTTCCTTGTAACCAACATTAAATAATTTTGCGCGATTAAATTCACGCATTGGACTCTGTTCAACAACAAATATTCTATAGTCCAAATTTTGTTCTTGAAGAAATGGATGTATATAATTCATAAAGATGGCAAGTTGTTTTTGTCGATTGCGATATGGTAATATTATTGCTACGTTGAATAATGAATGGCAATTGAGTGGTTTCCACTGTCCACCAGGTAATATTCCAAGTCTACGTGCCATTACAACAGGATCTTCACGTGGATTCTCTTCAGGATATAATAATTCGGATAATTTACGTCCATTAATAGCAATTAAACATGAATTATCTCTATGCTCCAATGATTTTTCAAGCTCATCAAATATATCTTCAGTTTTGATGAAACTGTAATGTGATGCAAATCTATCTGGATCCAGGCAGTACCACAGAATTATAATTATCGCAATGGAATATATCAAACCACGTGCATTTGCATACAGCAATGATGTGAATTTTTTCAAAAAATTTATAAAACTCCTCGACATTTTAACCTATATTTTCCAATCGTCACATTACACATTCAATATTAAATATACAAACAACAATATCAATTTCGAATACAAATACTTTGTATTCGCGCCATTTCTCATTAATTTATTTTGCACGGGAGTAATAATGCCATGCAACTTTGTTTGTTGTTGATAAACCGATAGTGGTGTGCGTGGTGTGGTTAGTTAAACAAAGATTATTGATGTCGAGATGAGAACATATACGAAAATGCATTGTATGTCGAGAGACACATGCGCGTACTCGTATTCGCGGGATACCAATACAATTTTTAAATGTTTTCTCGTGTTGTATAACGCATTATTGCACTGTAGAAAAGTGCATTGCAATAGAATTCAATTGTATAAATTGAGTGATCGATATATGGATTTAACTGATATGGTAAATGGAACGCGAAGTAACATCAATCATACGTGGTATATTTCCATTTGATTAATGTAAATTGCTTAGGCATTCGTCGTGATTGATTCTAAACAAACTTGCCACATATAAAATGAACTATGTAAACTCTCCATTATTGCTTTACAATTTAAATCAATCACGCCACAGTATGACCTGGTCAATATAAGAACAATACATGTGAAATTGAAAATGAAGGTTAGATTGATTAATAAATAATGAAATAAAAATTGCAACTCATATACATATTCATATATAACCTTTCGCCCAAAAATAATCTTCATATTTATTTTAACTATTGTTTCTTTCATTGCACATGGTAGTGAGTTTATATAGCTCACAACATATCTACACATATACATTTATATATTGATAATTTGATTGAACACTGTGCAATTAATTTTTCTATTTCATAAATATCATATTCAATTGACCTAATCTATTTGTAAATACAATACGTTGAATATTTTGCATATATATATTTTTGTTGTACTAGACATTAATTCATATATTATATACATATGGAAAACGTTGATGAATTTAATAAACTGATACAGCTTGTGTGATATTATTCGTATCAATTGTCGCTTTTGGTACACGTAAATTATCAAAAATTTCTAATGCATCCTGTACAAATTTATCAATCATATCACGCGTGTGGTTTGGCGTTGGTGCAAGTCGCAATTTTTCTTCACCTTTAGCGACAGTTGGATAATTAATTGCTTGTATGTAATGGCCTCTTTCACGCAACAATGCATCCGCAATTTGATTGCACAAAAGTGGATCACCAATCTGCAATACAAACAAATTATTCACGTATTATCAATTACTCTCAACAAATCAGATTGACAATGAATAATATAGGAGTGATTAAATACCTTTATTGGAATAATATGCGACGGTGATTGCTGGAGAGGAATGCCAGCGGTAGTGAGCATCGATTTCATATATGCCACATTTTCTTGATGAGTTTTTCTCAATGCACGACCTTCGTCAGATGATAAAATGTCAATTGCCGCCATTGCACCATAGAGTATTGTTGGCGGCAATGATGTAGTGAATATAAATCCCGCTGCGTAACTTCGAATCATATCTATTAATTTTGTTGAGCCAACAATATATCCACCAACATTACCAAATGCTTTACCAAGTGTCCCTGATATTATATCCATTTTATCCAATACCCAATCGCGTTCGCCAATGCCAGCCCCCGTAAAGCCATATAAACCAACAGCGTGCACCTCATCAACAAACGTTAATGCACCATATTTTTTTGCTACATCACACATTTTTTCTAATGGACATATACTACCGTCCATGGAATGTACAGTTTCGAATGCAACTATTTTTGGCAACGAGGAATCAATGCTCGATAATAATTCTTCAAGGTGTTTAACATCATTATGGCGAAAAATGTGCTTTGGCACATTGCTATTCTTAATTCCCTGTATCATTGATGCGTGATTGCCAGCGTCAGAAAATATATGGCAGCCCGGTAAACTTTTTGCCAATGTAAATAGCGTTGAGTCATTAGCTACAAAGCACGAGGTGAACAACAAACCCGATTGCTTTTTATGCAATTGCGCAAGACGTTTTTCCAACATTTCATGGCCCATTGAATTGCCAGATATATTTCTTGTGCCACCAGCGCCAGCTCCAAATTTATCTAATGCTTCACGCACAGAATTTGTTACAACAGGATGACGTGACATACCAAGATAATCATTTGAACACCATACAGTTATTGGCTTTTCGCCCCATGAATATTCCATTGCCGCTGGAAATTTTTCAGCAAGTCTATTAACTTTTTTAAATACTCGATACGAATGATCCTCTTTTTTTTTCATTATTTGCTTGTGAAAAAATTCCTCATACCGGAAATTATTTTCATTGGCGGGCGACGACGACGACGACGACGATGATGACGATGATTTTTCCGTTGTTGTTAAACTTATAACGTCATTTTGAACAGCAGAACTTGTTTCTTTCACAACATCGGGCTCTTTTGATAGAAATGGACATTGTTTAACGGGTGAATCGACATCAACACTGCTCGAAATGTCACTCGACGTACTGGATAATCGTGACATTACTGGACAATATTGACGATAATTAGTTATCAATACTGTCCCATAACTTCGAACATAATTTGGCGTTAGACGAGTTAGAAATGGACACGGCATTTCGCTCAATTTTCCTGTAAATCCAAATTTCATCAATCAATCCATATTAATTGTAATGAAAAAAAATATAAATAATGGAGGATAAATTCAAATAAATGCATAAAAAGAAAAAAACATTATTACAAATAATTGCTCGATGTTATATAAATACACTTGGCGATATTGCAAAATCATGAATCAAGGACTAGAAATCGAGTTCAACGAGAACATTAAAGGGAAAGTGTTTATGTGAAGTAAAATGAAAGTCATATGATTGCATATTCATTTGAATATATCCAATATATATATATATAGATATATTGTATTATTATTTTTAAATTATTACCTTTTGTCCCAGTATTTAAATGATAATTAAAATGCCGGATTCCTTGTCGTATCAACTGAAAATAGATGAATATATATGGAGTGTAAAATTAAATTATTGAGGCCACACTATCGTGGCTAATGTGACGGACAACGACAGTACCAACTAAATTTCATTGGTCCTGTCAATACTTTGTGCGCTCTGTTCTTCTCTTGTCGAAGAACTGCCAAAATTATCGTTCACCTATCGCGTATCGTGTCCCCCTACCTCAACACATTTATACCCTTTCATTTTTTTTATATTATATATATTTAAATATATGGATATATATATATATATACACACACAAAGATGGTAAATTTGTCCAATTCGAGATATCGATAATCATATTGTGAATCGAAGCCAACTTCACGTTAGATTTTAACAAAAATGCCATGCAGGTAACAATAAATTACATTTAAATGATTAATTATATATATATATATATTTATATATTATGGAATATTACTTATTATTATGCATATAACCTAAATAATAGAACTATTTTTTTTTTCATTTTTTCAGATATTAATTTAATTAATATAAATTAATTTGTTGAAAAATATATCACTGCAAAGAAAATGTTGTCGTACGATTACGTCGCACTTTTAAAATAATGAAAATTTTGGTGAGATAACATGATGTAATATAATGTTGATATACTGTTTGTCAATCATAGATCGATATGAATATGGTTAGTAAAAAAATTCATTATTATTCATTACCATTGTACTTGAAGACTATCAATTGTTGTGTCGAATATAATAATTATTGAATAATTATCATAAATGTGTCAATTAATATAATTTTATTGTATTTCACTCTTGAGCATTGCTTTTCTTGTAATATAATGTTTTTTTCACTTAGTCTGGATACTTAATGACGGTAAAAATTGGATTACAAGTATCTTTATTTTCAATGATGATGTATGAGACTACGTGTGGATTCAATTGAAACAAGTGGGGAATATGTTTCCACCAATAGTTTTACATACATAACAATCCACAATAGACGTACACATGTTATGACGTCGATACAAGTTAATGATATACATCGATTCCAAGAAATTCATGATAATAATATAGTCCTATTCCTAAGGTCTAGATAAAATAAAAATTACCCCGGTCAATTCAATCAAATGACATTTAAAAGTTAATTTACCGCAACATAAATAGTACATAATAATTCCACTAAATATTCATTAAAAATCCGAATTATTTGGACATTAATTAATATTACTAGACAAATATCTGTTATCATTTCTGTTTATTTGATTTGAATTATCCCGCCCTCACTATATTACTCATTGGCCCAGTCGGTCATTAACAACCGAAATAGTCTTTTACTGCTTGCGCCATCTATACAGAAATATCAATAATATTATGGAGATATATGGCTTTTCCGGGCAATTTTAAATCATGTTAAAATAATACACAAACAATAATCAAATAAACACAAAAATAAAATAAATTATAAACAATTAAACAATAATAATAATAATTCCCAAATAACGTATAAAAAAAAAACAAAAAAATATATTCTGCAAAATACTCTAATACTGAATACACACACAAATGAATAAATAAATCAATATTAAATTCTGTACATAGTTGATTCAATATCATGGTGAAATTATAAGCTAAAAATGTTATTCCAATGCCAAAAGGAAAAAAATTATATTGTCAATATCGAACGCTCACATATTTACGATATGAATTCAGAGCGCATGAACATGGCGTCGGCGCTCAAGCATTTTTTATTACGATGCGCCCTCTTTTTCATTGTATTTGCACGATCCCCTTTCATGGTCGTCCATTGTACATAGTTGAATAGTTCTCGGACGGCAACAGTCAAGTTTTTCATTGAGCCAAACTCCATCAGTCACAAGTCACTGTGATAATAATAAAACAATTGTAAAAATCGTCTTTAAATAATCATTCGAATATCACAATACAGCAAATTCAATATACTTTTTTTTTTTTCGTCCTAACCGTCATTATTATTATTATTATTATTATTATTATTGTTATTGTTATTGTTATTATTGTGACGACAAGAATTGTCAACGCTTCTGACAACTATAACTGTCACTGTATCACTGCCAACATTGTCAATAATTACAGTAAGTCATCGTTGACTTGTGCATGCTGCAAAGACAAATTTTTAATACACTCTAGAATTTTAAATTAAATTGTTTTGTTCAATATTCTATGGCAATAATACCATTATTATGCTTACGGTTTATTGCATTTATTTATTATTTATTCAATAGTATTTATGGAATATTATTATGCAAAAAAATATCGTGTCAATCATTTATATTTTATAACACCAAAGTGACTGTGTCATGTCCGAATGTACGATCGATAATACAGAGTGTATTATTGTTATTGATAATTGAAATTGTTAATTATACAAGTAATACAATAATTTTTGGCATCTTTGCTGTTCAATTGGTTATGGTTTTTTCGCCAATTCATTTACCAGTTAAATGTGAGATTTAGTGAATTATTTCGAAATAGATATTGGCTATTAAAGTTGGAAAAAACCATTTTTTTGCTGTCATATTGTATACAGGATGTTGAAAAAGTGTGGAAACAGTCAAACATCTTGCAAACTACGCATCGAATAAAAAAATAAAAAAATACGTGTCCAATATTTTCTAAAATCTATTTTTTGCCACCACTTTTAATCCTCCAATTTCTTGGCCAGTAGGTGGGGCGGGGGGCAACTTTGAAATCTTAAATGGAAAGTGGGATCGAGTCATAATCATTTGAAAGGGCACAAAATTATCCTTCTGAAGATACCCTATTTGTTGGATTTTCCTTGAATAATTAATGCAAAAGAGTCTCCACAAAATACAATTTTGCAATTGTGTAGAATATTTTGTCGAAAACTACAAACATTATTAAACATTTTCTAAGAACAAAAATATTCTCAAATTTATCGAAGAACACTCGAAATTGTCAAAATTTTGATTTTGCGACTTTTTAAAAAATCAAAATTGTATCAGAAAAATTTGAAAAAGTTCCAGCGTATTCTTTGATCAATTTGAAAATATTTTTCTACTTAAAAAATTTTCATTTAAGTTTGTAATTTTCGAGAACAAAATTTCATTCAAGGAAAATCCAATAAATAGGTTATCTTCAGAAAGATAATTTTGGGCCCTTTCAAATGAGATATCACTCAACCCCACTCTCCATTCAATACCCCACCTACTGGATAGAAAGTGGTGGCAACAAATATTTTTTTTGAAAATATTGGACAGGTGTTTTTTTATTTTTCCATTCGATGCGTAGTTTGCGAAATGCTTGACCGTTTCCACACTTTTTCAACACCCTGTATATATTTCTAATACAGACATAACATATTAACAATTGGACTTTGAATCGCTCGATGTATAATAATTAGACTTGCATCACATCAATCGATATGAATTCAATTGGTCAATATATTTTTTATTTCTTTTGGAAATATTCACAATAACAACAACACCAATTATATTCACATATCAGCAGTCAATATTATTGTGTTATTATAATTCAATTATATTTCTAAGGTATTTATCTGTGTGAATGTCGCTAGACAAAAGAAAGAATAATAGAATCAATGATTGGTGGTGGTGTGATATTACGAAGGCCGCACGTATCTATATACAATAAATCATTCTGTTTCCATATTTGTGATGTGGTGTAAACAAAAATACTCAAGGTCATGCCATCATTCTGCCTCTTCTCTATATATTTATGAAGTTGCGAGAGATGACTATTGCGCATTGCAGAGGTGAATGAACGTATTTATTGAGCTGATATAAAAACGCCCTCTGTTTCATTGTATTATTGTCCTCACGTATCTCTAATATTTCTTCATTTTTATTTCACCTCCACATTATATTTCCAACATATATAATATAATTTAAATAAATATAAGTATGAGACATTTTGTGTCATGAATTTATGCATCATTCTCATTCAATATAGCACATCATCACTGTTCTGATTCATATGTTGCTATTATTGTTGTCTATTATATATAGTGAATGTTGAATAATATCGAGGACAATTCCAAAGATCGAGTGGCAAGTGGCAATTGTCAGTGATTAATATTATCCATTTGTACTATTGCGTATTAGAATTTTATTTGATGAAGATAACAGCCATTGAAAGAAAACACAATAGTTTCTGCTACTTATTAGCTTTGATTACTTTTAAATAAATGATAACACTGTTTGTTTTCTTTCTATTTATTTGTTTTGTTGTTTATTTTTTTTTTTTGCCCTGTCGAATTCATGTCTTAATTATTGTGAGTGATATCTTGTGGCCTTCGTAAATATATTTAAACCACACCTATGTCTTATAAACGAAGTAGATGCCCTCAATTTTTGATTTGTCGCGTGACAGCCATGACTTTACAGTCGCAATCGATAAATAATAAATTACAATGTTTAATACGTAAAATATTGTGAGGACGAAATGAAAAAAAAAAAAAAAAAAAAATGCTGCATAAAGAAAAGAATTCTAAACGAAAATAAAAAAATAAAAAAAAAAAAAATGCTGCATATAGCAACGAATTCTCTCCGCGAATTTTGTTTTAGATAAAAATAGCTGTGAGCTCAAGATATTGAAATAAAAAAATATGAAAATTTGATTGAAACTCCAATACACTGTTATCGCCATGTAAAGAACAGCGAAGAGACACGTGGAATAACAACGTAAATGAGTTAGATAAATATTATCATTAAAAACTTGTTTTGTATCATTTTCAAAAATATATTTTTTTTTTTTTCTTTATACGCATGGTAGAGAGATATTGTGAGTGTTTTTGTATTGACGAAGGTAGATATATAGTGACTTGATATGTGTATATATGAATATCATAACAGTGTTAAACATCACCAGGAACGACCTTGATACATGCTTAAGATTTTAATAATTTAAATTCGAGGTCGTTCTATGACGTATCGTCGGTTATAAACGTCTGTTTATTTGGTAGCGTACCGAAAATCAAGCCATTAATTGTTTGTATATATATTCACGGCTATTATATCTAATAATTCAAACATGAAAGAATAACAAGCTCAACATTTCATATCATACTTGAGTTAGAATTAACTTATAACATCTTACAATATCAAAAAAAAAAAAAAAAACCGGTAACGTAACTTTCATCTAAAATATATTCAATGGTTTTTCACGACTGTTTTCAACACAATCATGAAATTCTAACGGAGAAACAGTGAGTAATCGAATAGTGATAAAAATAAATACAAAATTATCACGTCATACCACTGAAAAATGTCATTAAATACCATTAAAACTTGGAAATTTTATATGTCAATTTTTCCCAATAGTTAAATTAATATAAAAATATACAATATTAATGAGAATAAAAACTTATAGTATGAATAAGTGAGTGAATAAATGAATAAATAAATTAAACGAATATATAGATGAAGAAAATCCGGAAATAATATTAATATATTTAATTTTTATCTATTTGATATTTAAATTCAATCAATTATTAATATTGTTTTGAAATATATTTCGCTGCTGTGAACGTACTAATGCCGTTTTATTATAAATATAGATATATCATTCGCGTGAACTCATCCATGTATGGGTGTTGTGTGTGCGAACACGCGGATGAACGCTGATGTGCACGTGATTACGTCGTGTTTTAGCAACGGCATCGACCGCCACTTCTCCCACTATATTTTTCTCTTCTCTCTGCTGTGTATACGGCAAACCGTCACCATTATTTTATCACACTGCTACACACATACATTCATTGTTTATTTTGCTATTGAACAATGCAAATCTATTAATAGTAAATTATAAAAAAAAAAAAACTGTGATCTCTACTTTAGTTCTCGAATAATTTAATCATAATTTATTTGCATTATTATTTTAACGATTATAAATATCTAAATATTCAAATGCTTCATATTAAAATTTGATAAACAATTATACTATGCTTATGGATATTTTTCACCTTGAAATACATGCGTTCTAAATCGTCTACTCATTCTATTAACGATAAATATTTATATATTTATCATACACCCATTGAAATTGAATATAAATATACAAATATATTTTTTTCTCGTTTAAATTTTAAAAAATTTTCCATTGTCACAGAGTAAAATTACTTTAAAATTCAAATTATTTATGATACACTCTATATATCAATCATTGAAAGTATTGTCACATTTTATTTATAAAATGTTTCCATTTGCAATTATTCAAAGAGGTAGTGTGATTGTAAATTTTGTTATGTCTTCTTTCTTTTCTTTTCTTCCTTAATTTATTTGGTGGATTTGTTCAATGATTCATATGAAAGTCCAGATCGAAAATTATATCGAGACGATACACTAATGTATACGTGTGCTTTTGTGTACATAATTTTATATATATAAATATATATATATATATGAGCTGAGAAAATAGCGGTCACGCTATGAACGAGTGTTCCACACCGCGTTCGACTGGAAATAATCCCCCCCCACGCATATGATTCTTGCATGATTCTCATGTTCCCTCTACTCGCACTGTACAATGGACCTCATACGTCTCGTATAAAAGCACAGGTTTACCAGGCATTCGAGTTAGTATATTTTACGCGATCACTCTATCAATATCATATATATATTCGTGTAATAAACGCAAAAAGAAAACAAAAAAAAAAAGTAAATATTTATATTTGCGCTTTAATGAAGGTAGTGATGCAATATTGAAATGTGAATTGTTGAAAGTTATCAATTATCATTGAATGAAAATTGAAATAGTGCCTTACAGTGAACTCTCAAAATTATATCTTATAATTGATCATTTTGATTGATTGATTGATTGATCATTTACTTTATTTCGTCTATTTTAACTGAAAAAAATGCCGATCGAAGTAGTATCAATTAATAATCTCACACATTCAACTGGTCATATATCATCCTCCAGGTATATAAATTGAGTGCTACATTTGCTTCAATGTTGAATAACAATTTTTTTTTTTTCATCATATCCTTAATCTATTTATGAATGAAGAAGTGATGCACAACATATTTTACGATTGAGAAAAACAAAAAGTGTTTCATACATAAAATTAATAAATTGCTTACCTCATTTTGTTCTAATTGGATTTTTTATTCTATTCTTTTTCAGCGAGCCGATAAAAATGAATAAACTGTGTCGTCAATTGTCAATTGAGAGTCCAAGTGTTGGTGGTCGCGAATGCGTATTCAGCTTTGATGTTCCTGTGCCTGATGTACCAATCCATGGTGCACGAATACGTGTTGTATGCGCCGGTGCTTGCTATCATCCAAAACGATCGCCAAGTCTAACCAGCCTAACATCAATATCAAGCTCAAGTAGTCTTGTCACTGAAACATCAGTTGAAGGTGATTTTCCAATATCAATGCCACACTATGGCGTACGTGATGCTGCATTATTTCCGGGTTATGAAGTTGCCGGTATTGTTGAATCACTTGGCACAGGTGTTGCAGACGATTGTAATTATGCCATTGGCGATCGTGTAATACTGTATCCATTTGATGGAATACCAAATGGTTACGTTGAATATCTCGTTGTTCCCGAATTGCAGTATCTCATAAAGGTGCCAGATACAATGCCTTTGAGCATTGCTGCTATGTTACCAGCTGGTGCTTTGCTCGCTATGAATACAGTCTTTTCAGCCCACGAACACGTTCAGGTAATAAATCCATCTGTTGCTGTAATAAATGAACAAATAAATAACTGTGTAAATATAATTGCTCTTGATTTTCTAGCAATTGGTGAAGGAGCGCGGTGATAATGGAGTATGCAAAATTCTTATTGTTGGCACTGGTGGTCTTGCTTTGTGGACATTGAGAATCGCTGCATATTATTTTCACAATATGCAGGACAAAGTTACAATTATCGTTGCTTCATTAAGAGATGATGGTTTACTTATGGCGCAAGAATTTCAACGGTAAGTGGGAGAATTGAATTCGCTGTTACTTTTCACAATAGTTGTTTTTTTCCATTTTAGAATAATGATTTTATATCTATATATTGTAATACCCGTTGATAAGGCAAAGAGCAATCTGTTACTATTTATTAATATCAGCTTTATCTTATCTATCACATTGTAAACACTCAAAAATATGTGTGATAGCAGAAATAATCATTTACTATTGAAATAAATGATGATTATTATAGATTTTTATTATATACTTAATGTATAGTATTGATTGAAATAATATTATGTGTGAGTGGTAGAAGCAAAATTAATTATAATATTGGAGCAAAAACTATTTGATATTATATTGAATGCAAAAATAAGTGAATTAATTGGGTAATTGATTCAATGGCTATCCAAATTATTTAGTTATTTCATGTTTTTTTTCTTATTGTTACAGAATTAAAGTTGTTGAATGGAATGAAAGACTTTATGAAACACAATTAATTGAACGGACAATGGATGCCTGCCAAGGATTGTGCGATATTGTTATTGATTATGGCACAACATCGAGAAGTCTACATCGTAGTATGCAATGTTTAACCAAAAATGGCGTGGTATTTGTTATTAAAGATGTGGCTGATCGTTTATTACCAAAATTCAGTAAACGCGCAGAAGAACGTGAACAAAATATAAAACCCGTTGAGCCGGGTACACTTCAACAACTCAATGAACTTGTACAATTAGTTTCATCTGGTAAAATTGAACCACCGCCACACACAGTTTATCCAGCTGAAGAGGCAATGGATGTTGTACACAAACTTTGTCATTCAGAAATTCATGGCCGAGCCATTCTTCGCTTTTATCCTGCGGATTAAATTGATATGATGAACAATGAAAATCAAAAACTATATTTAGTCATATAAATATATGGAAGACAGGCGTATGAAGAGAAGAAAAAAGCGAAGATGAGCAAGAACAAGAAAAAGAAGAAGAGAAAGAATTTGAGATTGTTGAAAACAAATAAAGCTGCCATTTTTTAAGGTACGAGATCTGTTTGTCGATTGATCGACACACAGAAAAGAAGATTGATATATTTATTAAAGCGGAAGAGAGAATATATTATTGAAACAAGATTATATAAAAGCGTGTAATCGCGAGGCACGATTATAATATCTATTGGACTAAACACAGAAAAAAAACATGCGTATAATATATCATATTGAATACTTATAGCAGGTAGTTTGAATATAAAACAAAAAGCACATATATATATATATATATGTTTGTAGGTATGTATGTATGTAAGAATGTATTATGCAAAGTTCGATATGATGAAGATAGTCCATACACATAAATGAAAAAAATTGGCAAAGTGAATGCATTCAATTCTAATCGAAACAATAGTTGTTAAACTCGTACGCAAGAGTTTGCTACAGCTTTCACAAATTGAAATTGTTATTTTGATTTATTTATTTATTATTGTGAAGAAAATTCGAGAATCGTGCCATGAGGTATCACATTATTACAACTGTTAACAATTCTGGATCAGTATTTATTTATATTTTTAGTTTGTCGTGTGTTATTGATTTATAAAAAGTAAAAAAACAAAAGTGAGAAAAAAGAAAGTTGCAATTTCAATAACAAATGTACCTTTATAAAGACTGGATGTTTGCTGATGAATGTATGTTATTGTGATAATTTGTGTTTGATTTTTAATTCATATCTGATATATATGTAATAATAATAAATTGTAGCTGAGTATTTAATGTGTGACCGTGTCTACAATTTATATAATGGCATTTGTCCGAATATCAGTTGTATTATATATAATCTGTCATGATGAATAAATTTTTTATTAAAAAAATATTGATAGTATTTTTTAATTTATTTTATGCATCTGCGTAAATAAGAGAGAAATAATAAATTAATAAAAATTTATTAATCATTTTATTTCTGTTTCGATACTGTATATTTCAGTTGTGTCATTTGTATTACGACAATGGAGAGATCTCACATTCGCCGCGAGTCCACATATTATTACAATTTATTGAGGTTTAGTCAATGTTCCGTCATTTATCGATAATAAATGAGCAATTAATTATTGTCTATGCTATTCTTAAGACAAATCTCGAACCAATTTTCGAAGTTGCGAATTAAAAATATTTGTCGACTTGTAAAAAATAAAACACTTCACCATAGTACCTACCTTACCGTACAAGGATGGTAAGACAGTTATATATTAACGTGGGGTATATTTCAAATATAACCGTTGAAGAAAAGCAATTTCAATAATTAATTTTGCAGACTTGATAGACCCAAATGACCTACAATTCTATGTGCAGTAATAATTCATATAAATAAAAATTTCAATTTATTCTCGTTGCATCGATTTTATTATAAAATTTCTTTAACATTCAAAAAATAAAAAAAAAATAAAAATAAAAAAGTGAAGCGATATTCAAAATGTGGGAATTTCAATTGTGAATTTTATATATGAACGAAAAAAACCAAAAATATAAGCCCTATTATTTTGTTCTTAATTGTAATATTGATTGCAACGTTTTTCATACAGTGTGAATTGTGTCCTTTTTGCGCAGGGTGTTGTTAACTCTTTCTATAGTCTTTGTTATGGTCACTAGAAGCTTTCAGTGTTGTGACAACGGTTGGCCGGATCAGACGCATTTCACCCATGTGACATCCAATTCATTTCAATTCAAAATTCCATCCTTCAAAAGTATATTTAACTATGCAATTCTCTGAAATTCTTCATCGTCCCAATTAGATATATCCAGTTCCATATATGACCATAATATTAAATAGTGACCGTTTACGTGATATGTGGAAATAATATGCGATATGCAACTAATGAATATTTAAAAAATAAACAGATTGTAAAATATTTGAATGAGTCGTTAGTGAAGATGTTTAATAATTTTAATAGATATAAAATAATGCTCATCAAGCAGAAAATTGGTGAGTTTTAGTTTAATCAAATTTTCAAAGAGAGACAATCTATAATATTATTTTACACTATTGCAATAAATACTTTATCTACAGAACATTTCCAACATTCTTCTAGTCTTTCATTAATGTCATTGTTTAAAATTCTGTCATACGCAATACATTATAGTATGCAGCGGTAGATTTCAAAACCTGCAAATAAAATGAAATATCTTGCATTATTATAAAACATCAATTGAAAAAAAAAAACACGTTATCAATTGTATAAATATATAAAATATAATTGACACATACTGATACAAATCCGTTATATGACAAGTCCATTAAACCGCCAGCGGTCATATTCGGTGGATTTTGGGTGACTGCAATAATAAGGAGCAGAGCTTTGGCATTTTCATGTGATAGGCGATACCATTCCATCATGTAAACTGCTTCCCCGGCCTTCCGAAACTATTTTTAATTGTATAATATAAACAAATAAAACTTCAATATAATAAATTACCACAGAATAATAATAATAATAATAATTGCATACTTCTTCTTTCGACATCTCACCAACGTGACAAAATATAAAAAAATTCCCAATGAATGCTTGAATCAATATGAAATAAATAATAGCACTAAAAGTTTCATTATGTTTCCAAGCCTGAAAATAAAATAATTCACTATTAAATCAATGATTACAAGCCACAATATTACCTGTTCGCTTTTTGTCATACCGTCATAGAGTAGTACTCAGCAAGACAGATGATATAAAGTGCTTCAAGTAGAACAATCATACATATTTCGCGCAAACTTATTTCAACATCGGATGTAAATCTAAATCAAACAATATATTTTATAGAATATTTTGAATTTCTGCTTGGTAATTGAAGTATTGACGAGGATATACAACATATTAACACGCACAATAATAGAGCAAATACTTTTCTTTAAACATATAGGAATAAAAAATGATTCTCGACAACCTACTTGATTATTTTGTAATGAAGATTAATTATTTCGGTCATTCGTCGATTTATATTTTTATCTTCTTTATCCTGCAAGTCTATGAGACTTTTTAATTTCAACATCATAATTTGATTTTGCCCCGAAACGTGTGTGATAAACAATATACTCAAATGGCACGTACCCATTGCAATTGTACAAGCGATTATACCAATTATAATATGTGTTAGATACATTATCTCATAGACAGGCGTAAGTTGATCGTCAAATAAAATATCATAAACGGGATAGACCAATAATCTTTTAGTTGTATTATCAACAATAGAAACCATGCTACCCGGTAGAAATGGTGTCATAATTTGATGTAATGTACTGCCGCAATACATTACACTACCACACATAGTAGTCATTCTTCTTCCTATTTTCATGTTCTCTATCATGATCGCACGATCATTTTTTTCAAAAATTTCATTCCAATCTGCTTCTATTTGCTCAATGCACTTCTTTATGTTTTGTCGACAATAAATGATTGTCAGGTATTTCATTGCACACGCGATTGTAAAACCCAATGCACCCATATAAGCTAGTTTCAATTTAATATTTTCTTCACGCCAATATAATTGTATTATTGCAGGAATAATAACAAAAAAGAGAACACTTTGACAAAATAAATGTATTGGTATTGATAATCGTTTTTCGGTAATTGTCGTATTTTTTGATATCATTGGCCATACACCAAGAAGCGAAAAAATCCATCGAGTTTGTTGCGTCGCCTCTGTTGACAAATTCAATTCTTCCATTACGATAGGTCCTTTTTTTCTTGCGCTCACTGTCCAACTATCGGACATTACTTCGTCGCGACAACAAGACGTACGAAGAGATAACTGACGAGATGTCATTGAAGATAATGTGGTAATTTTGTAATAAGGAATAGGAATGTACGCTTGCGCGGTATTCACTACCTTGTTAATCGTTAATATTTGATGAGATTCTAATTTAGTTTTATATCAGTTATATTCAATAATAGAAGAAATATTAGCAATATAATTTTCATCACATACAAAATAAAGTGAAAATGGCAGCATTTTTTTTTCCGTTCAATTTCGATATATAGTTAAACAGTTTTTTTGGCATCTTATACAACTTATACCTTGAGATGTCTTTACATCATTCTATAGACCTGTTCTTCTATAGGGATATATCGTTATTGGTATTGTCAGTGTTCCCGCAGCATTCGACTAGGTCGGATTGATGTTCAGGTACGTTAAACTTCTGGTGCTAATCCAAATTTATTTTATCATTCGAATCAATAAAATTTTTCATCATAATTTTGTTATCATTTTTCAATTGAATGCTATTATCTATGTTGGCTATGAATGTTACGGCGATTATACAGAGATGCGTCAGTAGTAGCATGAATTAAAAGTGTAATAGTGATTCGGGAAATTAATTTCAAATGATTATTATTGAAAATCAATACAAATTTGTAAGAAATCAAATAACCGCAAATGAAATCGTACCCGAACAACAACTGAGAAGAATTTTTTTTTTATAATCGATATTTACGTATCCTCGTCCATTTACTAAAATTCTGTCATACGCAATACATTAAAGTATGCAGCGGTAGATTTCAAAACCTGCAAACAAAATAAAATATCTTGCATTATTATAAAACATCAATTGAAAAAAAAACACATTATCAATTGTATAAATATATAAAATATAATTGACACATACTGATACAAATCCGATATATGACAATTCCATCAAACCGCCAGCGGTTATTTTTGGTGGATTTTGGGTGAGTGCAATAATAAGAACCAGAGCTTTGGCATTCTCATGTGATAGGCGATACCATTCCGTCATGTACACTGCTTCCCCGGCCTTCCGAAACTATTTTAAATTGTATAATATAAACAAATAAAACTTCAATGAAATGAATTACCACAGAATAATAATAATAATAATTGCATACTTCTTCTTTCGACAGCTCACCAATGTGACAAAATAAAAAAAAATTCCCAATGAATGCCTGCATCAAAATGAAATAAATAATAAAACTCAAAGTCCCATTGTGTTTCCAAGCCTGAAAATGAGATAATTCACTATTGAATTAATCTTTATTTTTCTCTTTATATACAAGTCATAATATTATTTTTTTTGCTTTTTGTCATACCGTCATCAAGAAATACTGGTCAAGACAGATGAGGTAAAGTGCCTCAAGTATCACAACCATACATATTTTACGCAAACTTTTTTCAACATGTGACGAAAATCTAGATAAAATAGTGTCTAGTGAAATATTTCAAGATTCTGATTGATAATCGAAATAATAATAAATATATAGAATATATTAACACGCACAATAACTGAATAGATACTTTTCCTTAAACATATAGAAATAAAAGATGATTTTCGACAACCTACTTGATTATTTTGTAATGAAGATTAATTATTTCGGTCATTCGTCGATTTATATTTTCATCATCTTTGTCCTGCAAGTCTATGAGATTTTTCAATTTCAACATCATAATTTGATTTTGCCCCGAAATATGTGTCATAAATAATATACTTAAATGACATGCACCCACGGAAATTGTACAAATGATCAAGCCGGTTAAAATATGAGTCAAATACAATATCTCATAAACAGGCGTAGCTTGGCCGTCAAATAAAACACCGTAAACGGGATAAGTCAATAATCTTTTAGTTGTATTATCAACAATAGCAACCATGTTACCCGGTATAAATGGTGTGAGTGCTTCATGTAATGTAGTACCGCAATACATTACACTACCACATATAGTAGTCATTCTTCTCGCGAAGTTCATATGTTTTATCATGATCGCACGATCATTTTCTCCAACAATTTCACACCAATCCACTTCTATTTGCTTGATGCACCTCTTTATATCCTGTCGACAATGAATAATTGTCAGGTATTTAATTGCACACGCTATTGTATAGCCCAATGCACCCATATAAGCTAATTTCAATTTAATATTGTTTTCACGCCAATACAATTGTATCATTCCAGGAATAATAACAAAAGAAAGAACACTTTGACAAAATACATGTAGTAGTATTGATAATCGTTTTTCGGTAATTGTCGTATTTTTTGATATCATTGGCCACACACCAATTAACATAAAGATCCATCGAGTTTGCCTAGTTACCTCCGTTGACAAATTCGATTCTTCTATTACCATTCTTACTTCCGTGGTATGTGAAGATATAAATGACGAGATATCCGCGAATGTAATAGCGCAATGTTCCAATCGAAAATAAAAATGTACGCCTGCGCGTTGACAACTACCCTGTTCATCGTTAATAATCCATAAATTTCCAATGTAGTTTTATTGCAATTATATTGTGCAACGAAAGAAATGAAAACATAAATATTAGCAATATATTTTTCGTCACATACAAAATAAAGTGAAAATGGCAGGATATTTTATTTTCTATTCGATTTCGATATATAGTAAAACAGTTTTTTTGGCATCTTATACAACTTATACCTTGAGATGTCTTTACATCATTCTATAGACCTGTTCTTCTATAGGGATATATCGTTATTGGTATTGTCAGTGTTCCCGCAGTATTCGACTAGATTGGATTGATGCTCAGGTACGTTAAACTTCTGGTGCTAATGCAAAGTCATGTTATCATTCGAATTAATAATATTTTGTATCATAATTTTGTTATCATTTTTCAATTGAATGGTATTATCTATGTTTGCTATGAATGTTACTGCGATTATATAGGGATGCATAAATAGTAGCATAAATTAAAAGTGTAATAGTGTTACGAGAAATTAATTTGTAAAAAATATTGTTGAAAATCAAACAAATGTGAAAGAATTGAAATAGCCAAAGTAAAATTGGTCCTAAGTAATAGCTAACATGTATTTTTCATCTTGATACCTGCACCCAAGATCCTGGTTGATTTACAATATATCCACCATATAATTAATAATACCCACTTGTTCAGTTAATATAATTCCATGGAGGATTAATGCTCTTTATTTGTCGTTAGTTACATCATTTAGAAATCGACCATTCGTAGAATATTAAAATATGCAGCAGTGCTCTTGAGGACCTGCAAATCGACAATATATTACACACAAATGGTGAAGTAAACAATAAATATTATAAAATTATAATACATACAAAAATGAATCCATTGTAAGATAATTCCATTAAACCACCAGCAGTTATTCTTGGGGGATGTTGGGTCATTGCAATAATAAGAACCAGAGCTTTGGCATTTTCATGTGATAGGCGATACCATTCCGTCATGTAAACTGCTTCCCCAGCCTTCCGAAACTATTTCAAATTGTATAATATAAACAAATAAAACTTCAATGAAATAAATTACCACATAATAATAATAATAATAATAATTGCATACTTCTTCTTTCGACATCTCACCAACGTGACAAAATATAAAAAAATTCCCAATGAATGCTTGAACCAAAATGAAATAAATTATAGCACTGAAAGTTTCATTGTGTTTCCAAGCCTAAAAATAAAATAATTCATTATTAAATCAATGATTACAAGCCACAATATTACCTTTTCGCTTTTTGTCATACCGTCATAGAGTAGTACTCAGCGAGACAGATGACATAAAGTGCTTCAAGTATAACAATCATACAGATCTCACGTAAACTTATTTCAACATATGACGAAAATCTAAATAAAATCGTGTCTTGTGTAATATTCGGAGATTCTGCTTGAGTATCGAAGTGATAGTAAATATATAGAAAATATTAAGATGCACAAAAAACGCGCGGATACTTTTCCTTAGACATATAGAAATCAAAAATAACTCTTGACAACTTACTTAATTATTTTATGATGAAAATTAATTATTTCTGCCATTCGTCGATTTATATTTCTATCATCTTTATCCCGCACGTCTATGAGACTTTTCAATTTCAATATCATAATTTGATTTTGCCCCGAAACGTGTGTGATAAACAATATACTTAAATGACATGTACCAATTGCAATTGTACAAACAATCATGCCTGTTACAATATGAGTCATATACATTATCTCATAGACAGGCGTAAGTTGATCGTCAAATAAAATATCATAAACGGGATAAACCAATAATCTTTTAGTTGTATTGTCCACAATAGAAACCATGCTACCCGGTAGAAATGGTATCATAATTTGATGTAAAACACCACCACAATACATTACACTACCACACATAGTAGTCATTCTTCTTCCTATCTTCATGTTCTTTATCATGATTCCACGATCTTTTTCCTTAACAAGTTCATTCCAATCTGCTTCTATTTGCTCGATGCACCTCTTTATATTATGTCGACAATGAATAATTGCCAGGTATTTTATTGCACACGCGATTGTAAAACCCAATGCACCCATATAAGCTAATTTCAATTTAATATTTTCTTCACGCCAATATAACTGTATTATTGCAGGAATAATAACAAAAGTGAGTAAACTTTGACAAAATAAATGTATTGGTATTGATAATCGTTTTTCGGTATTTGTCGTATTTTTTGATATCATTGGCCATACACCAAGAAGCGAAAAAATCCATCGAGTTTGTTTCGTTGCCTCTGTCGACACGTTCAATTCGTCTATTACGATTGTTTCTGTTTTGTTTGAACTTTTTCTCAAACAATTCATCATATTCTTGTGTTTGCAATAAGCCGTGCGAAGAAATGACTGACGAGATGTCAGTGAACGCAATATGACAATTTCCCAATAGAAAATAAAAATGTACGGCTGCGCGTTGCTTACTGTCCTGTTCATCATTAATATTCAATAAGATTCCAATTTAGTTTTATCGCAATTATATTGATTACAAGAAAAAATGGAAAGACAAAATAAAAGTGATGTAATTTCCGTCATGTATAAAAAAAGTGAAGATGATAGGATATTTCTTATCCATTTAATTTCGATGAATAATAGCAAAAAACTTTTGCGGCATTTTATACGATTTACAATTTGGGATGTCTTTACATGATTCTATAGACGTGTTCTTCTATATGTGAACATAGTTGTTCGTATCGCTAGTGTTCCAGCAGCAATCGACTAGATCGCTTTAATCTTGTGTGGTACGTTGCTCTTCTAGTGTTAATAAAAATTAATTTTTATATCATTCCAATTACACAATTTCACCATCGTTATTTCGTGATAATGTCTCAATTGATTTGTGTTTATCTATGTTTGTTACGTATATTACTACGATTATACAGTGACGCGTTATTGACAGCATGAAATGAGAGTATAATAGTGAATCAATTTGAACAAATATTATTGAAAATCAATGCAAATTTATAAAGATTCTATCAGCCGAAATGAAATCGTTTGTAATCAACAGCTAAGGACTATTTTCTCACCTGTTATCTATACTAAGCAAGAAAGAAAAAAATATGAAGAGAAGAAAAATGTTTCTAAAATACTGTTTGATTAACCATGAATGAATGTATTAATAATTAGAATAAACATTTTTCTGTACCATCTTAATTTCAAAATTTAAAATTTCACAGAGAAGTAACAAAAAAAAATTGCTATTTATGTATTATATTTCTGTTTCTATTACGTTGATTATTGTTCGAAGTGTAATTATGAATTGTAATATTTATCGAACGAAAAAGGAAAGTTTTTGTTATTATTCAGTACTTATATATTAATTGATAATTTAATGTTACGATGATTAGTTACATACTGTGTGAAATTGTCCTGACTCCACTGAAGTATAAAGTGTTTTTTTTTCACTATTTATCACTGGGTTTTTTATTTAAAATTCCACCATTCGCAGTATATTAAAATACGCGCAAGAAGTCTTGATTATCTGAAAAATGATATACAACATGTCACATGAAACATTGATCTATTTATTAAGTTCAAAATTAATGTCATTAATACATACCGAAATGAATCCGTCGTAAGATAATTCCATCAAACCTCCAGCGGTTATTTTTGGGGGATGCTGTGTAAGTGCAATAATGAGAACCAGTGTTCTAGCATTTTTTTGTGACAAACGATACCATTCAGTCATATACACTGCTTCACCCATTTTATGAAACTGTGTTTAGTGATTACAAATTAATTTTTATAAATGATAAAGTGGTCGACGTAATTGAGAATATTTATGAGAAGTGTCAATTACTTGCTCGTTCAACAATTCACCAATATGACAAAATATAAAACAATTGAAAGTAAATGCCTCAACCAATATTAAATAAATGATGGAACCAAACATTTCATTGTTTCTCCATGCCTTAAAAAAAATCATTAATAAATAACCATATATATTATATTATTGGAAATAATGTTGAACATTTTTTTACAATGCACAAGATGTATTACCGTAATGGAATAATATTCTGCCATACAGATAAAATAGATAGATTCGAGAATCGTAACCATACATATTTCACGTGAAACTTTTTCAACATCAGATGAAAATCTGCACATTAATAAATTAACTAGGTACAATTAACGTTGAATTTCGGAAAATTCTTTATAACTTACCGAATTATTTCATTATGAAGTTGAATGATAGTTCTCATTTGTCGATTCGAAACGAATTCCATTGCATTTTGGAGGTTTGTCAATTTCTCCAATCTCAATATCATTATTTGACTCCGACTTAAGATATGTGCAACGAAAACGGCACCCAAATTACATGTACCAGTCGTCACCGAGCAAGCAACTACTCCCATTAAAATATGAATAAAATATAACGTCTCATAAACAGGGGTTACTTGAGTGTCAAACATAGTATCATAAACAGGATAAATCAATGGCCTCTTAGTGGAATTGTCAACAATTGAAATGATACTCCCTGGTAAAAAGGGTGCCATTATTTGATGTGATATTCCACCGGTATACATAAAAGTAGCACATATAGTAGTCACTTTTTTTCCCATTTTCATATTTTTCATCATAATCTCATGATCTTCTACATTGTGAATCTGATTCCAGTCATCCTCCATGTGTTCAAAGCACTTTTTAATTTCCTGCCGACGATAAATAATTGCGGCGTATTTGAGTGCACACCCTACAACAACACCCACTGGGCCGAAAAGCGCTATTTTCATTTTCATATTTTTTTCGTGATACAATAAGTGATAGAGAGAGGGTAGAATAACGAAGCCGAGTATTGTTTGACACAATATGAATATAATTATGGACAGGTGCCTTTGAATAGTTGTTGTGCGGTTTGTCATCATGGTCCATACACCAAGCAATGAAAAAATCCATCGTGTTTGTATAGTTGCCTCTGCCAAATTGGATTGTTCTGTTGTACTCCATGATATTTTCTCAGTTGATTCTTTCGCACGATCCATTTCGTTTTATCATTGCCAACAACACAGACACGCACAACTGACAAGGCATTTGTGGAGGTAATACTGATCTGAATGAAAAACGAAAGAACGTACGCTTGCGCACAATGTGCTGTTGAAGTTCAATGTATTTAAATTGGTTATTGTTATTTACTGTACTATAACTTATTATTCAGTTTTTTTGATGATATAAGTGTGTCTTTACATATTTCTATAGTCATATTTTCCCCACCACCATTTTTCTCTTCAGTGTTTTGATGACACCAGAGTAGATCGGACATGTTCTGCTAAATTCTATATCTTGTATCTAATATTTATGTTATTTTTTATTTATTCACATTGAAACATTATCGATGGATTGTTATTAATTGTTATTAATTCGTTGTCATTCACTCAATTGTGATTTTCAACTGTACATAATACCTATAATGCAAGTGAAATATTTATTGGTTGTTTTGTGTTTGTGTGGTTGCAGGAATCTGTTGTATGCGCGACAATATCTGGTATCTGAAAATATGTTACGAGAAAATCAACTGCCATTAAATTGCTATTAATTTTAATTGGTGAAATCTACATTTCTGCATTGGTAAATAATAATCAATTATAACACACTGAAATTTCACTGCACCGAGCACTCTAATTTTACGTTATTATTAACTTTAATTAAGCAAAATAAGAATATCAATGACATGAAATTTGAAAAATGGTTTAAAAGTCTTCAAAAAAATTAATATTTATCAATCATTCAGAATAGCACCAGAAAATGATGCATTCGTTGATATACCCAAAGTTTGAACATTTAATAACGGGTGAATAGACCAAATGAAAACAACCAACAAAAATTCTTAATATATTTAAGAATAATTATTTCGTTCAATGTGCCAATTAATGTCAATATATTATATAAGTCACAATCAAACTAGAATTAATAAGTGATACTTGTTGATATGTGCAGGATTTCTGGATGCTTGCAATTATTGCAGCGTCGAAATTCCGACTGTAACTAATCCAAGTTGTAGAATAAGTGGAAAAATAAATAATAAGACAGCACATATTGAATAAGATACTAAGTGTAAGATATTAAGATAATAAGATATTAAGTGTGTATTATCTAGCATTATTGATATTTACGAGGGAAGAGCATGATTGGACTGATATATCGAAAAGTGCACTCAACTCCTGTGCGTTGGATTGTTTGAGAGCCATTCGTGTCGTCCACAACATTCCCTCAATTACTTAATATTAAGAAGATATTGAAAATAGATACAGACTGTGCAATCAGGGATATAAATTTCTCATCTCATTTGTTATAGTTTTCCATTGTTTTTTTTTGTAATAACGGCAAAACATTTAT
>CAJUYH010001370.1:9352-59116 GCA_910591685.1 Galerucella tenella | reverse complement strand
AAAAAAAAATCGGTGCTAGCTTTTTCTTTTTTTATATTGGTAAATTTTTGTGTTATTAAGTTTTGTGTCCGGTTTCTTGAACTATCCATTTGTCTTTTTACATTAATTTCATCATTGAAATTACATTTTCCGATTGAAATTGGAAAAAAGTGCGCTCAAAAGTAATTTCAATAATGAACTGATCGTCATAACAACCATAAAACGGTTACAAGTCATTTTTCAAGTTTAAATGAAAATAAATCAAAGTACTAAACCTTAGTGATTTGTAATATTGTGAAAAATAAGAATTTGCGAATAGATGCTTTCCAAAAATATCATCCCACTGTGTTAGACCGTCTCTTCTCTTGCAACACTACATCGTGCATAACATCTTAATTATCAACCAGCAGACATTTTTAGAACATAACACATCTGCTTTTCTATAGTCTACACTTACAGGGTGTTCCAACAATGTCGAAAATGGCTTTATATCCTAATAATGTATATATTAACTATATCTATACTTGGTTCAAATTTCATTTAAGCCGCTTAACAAAAATATCCCCACCCGACAACAGCTCCAGCGGTAGACTTTTTGCTTCCGTATTGGTGGATGAAAATAGTAGGATGTCGAGTGCAACGAATTCACCAATACGAACGCAACACGTTACTTGCTAGAGCTGTTGCTGTTGCAGATGGATATATTGTTTCGACTAGGCGTAAGTGAAATTTGAACAGACTATGGTAGCCTTGGGGCTTACCAAAAAAATACATCATAAAATTTTAGCTCTTTTCCTAATTGGTATGACTTACATGTCGAATATTTTAGGTAGTTTAATTGGAAATAAAAATATGGTCTCTTCGTTTATTTGTTAATTTCAACTTAAATAATATGATTTGACGATTATTTTCAATGTAATTCTGCTGTTGCATGCTCAGAGTTAGGTCTAAAATTAGTGGGGCACCCTATAATATAAAATGGTAGACGTAGCTTTACAAGATTAATTTAAGATTTGTGTATTTTAAACAAAATTGAATTTCATTAAAAATGTTATTACTACGCATGCATGTAAATGTAAGTCAATCAGTCGAAAAAATGTTTCTTTCCTCTTTTTCCAATGATTGGACACACACACACCAGTGGCATATCTACTTTACCTATACTATCTCTATGATACGTCTATGATATGCCTGTCATACTTCAAGAGCTATGTCAGATTTCAGAATACGTGCCAACATCAGTGTTGCCAATTCCCTAAAAAAAATAGCAGCGTCATACTTAGCCTTAATTGAATTTTAATTGAAAGCGTTTCATTTAATATGTCGAACTACCTTTCGAAAAAGAAAGCATTACATGTATTTTCTGTAACTATCTTCCATCAAATTTATGGATAGTAATCAACCTTACATATCAGTCTTGAATAACAAAACACGTCACTTTACCTAATATTTTACAGAACTGTGTCTGACAGTTAAAGTGTCATTAATCACGAAATTCATTATTGTTCATAAATTTGGTTTTAAGGTAAGAACTTCGAGTAATATTCGTTATGTTGTATACTATCTGTTTCGTGTGAGCTATGTGCCACAAAAAACGCTTATATTTTATATAAAATTGTAGTCAAAACTTTAAATGGATGTGTTTTAAATATTAATAAAAATGCTGACAAATGTGTTAACAAAATTGCATATGATTAAAATGTACATAATAAACATATTGGAAAATAATATTTTGTTGGAATTATTTATAACCACACTTTCCTTTTTTTCCAAAATTTATCAAAAATTTTCTCTCCCCATTTCTGTCCGCACCAAAAATGTCTTCAATTGTTTTGGTTATTTACATCACCTTCAATTTTGGAAAAATCTCATATATCTTGTAGGTATATTGTGTCACAAGGGCAGAAATGAGCTTTAGCTAAAGCGTTTTCTGCATGTGTGGCACACAACTGTTTTTCGCCTACCTAAAGTTCATTCTCCACGTTGCGTCAAATCGCAGCGACTTGTTGCTGTGATAAATCGCTGCGAGAAAAAGTACAATCAGCATATCGATAGTTTGTTGCTGCGACTCATCCAGGCATAGGGGAACAGTAACGTGTTGCCAACTTGATTTACAGTGACAGCAATGTCAGAGCGGAGCAGCCAATAGAAATTTTGGGTTGGTACGATAAAATTCACCAGAAAAGTTGTCGCAGCGACTTTTTGCTCGAAAATAGAGCAAGTTCTAATTCATGCGACCGACGCGCCCAACGAAAAATGGACTTAATAAATCAAAAAATAAGGAAACTTGACATACACTGACGTTTAATTAAAAAAATGTGTGTCAAACAAATTAATCAAGTGACTGATGGTGAAAAGCTTCAAAAATTGAATTTTCTGACCTTGGACAGCCAAACAATACTTTCCACCCTTGTTGTTCCTGTGATTGGTTTTCCGTTAAGGTAGTTAGGTAGGTTTTCTAAACTGCACTGACAATGAATATTAAAAATATCTCACTCGTTTAATTTCGATGGCTCACAGAATCACAGAATTCAATGGTAAGTTCTAAAAAAAAGACCAACTGATAAGTTGCCAATAGCTGTTACTCAGTAAATGGAGGATTTCGTGGTAAAGCCAAACAAGCAGCACTAATGTCGACCTTATTTTTTAGTAGTAAAACTGCTTAAATAGGCATAGCATGAGTTATCCAATTTTGACGGTAGAAAGTACGCATTCAGACATAACTATTACGATACAATTTCCCCTAAATCGGCTGCACAGATTTTAATGAAATTTTTTTGTTCAAGTATATTCGAGAATGGTTTAGATTAACAATTGGTCCCGATAGGTGGCTCTGCAATCGGGCTCATACTGAACAACTCCAACGGATGGACCGATTTTGATGAAATTTTTCAGTCTAAGGTCAGTGTGGCCAACAAAAAGTGGTTTTTCTGACAAGAATGACAGTTAAGGTCTACCCTTCAAAACATGAGATTTTTGCATGTCTCTTATCATTGCGAACATCTATATTGATTTATTAAAATAATGAATACACCCCCGAAGCGTATATCTTGATATTTAAAATGACTTTTTAGCTGAATACTTAACATATCGGTGGCCAATAATTCTAGAAACTCTTGGCATGTCACCATCTCATTTCTGTTATCTGTCACTAGTTATGTCAGATGTCAGTGGAAAAAGTAATTAGAAGAATAGAGATACACCTAACTAGAAATGCTACAAAAATCTAATCGGAAATGGACATACAGAATTAAACGAATATCAATAAAAATAAATATAACTGACATTTGACATAATTAGTAACTGAATAACAGAAATGAAATGGTGACTTGCCAGAAGCTCCTAGAGTTATTGGCCACCGATATGTTGAGTATTCAGCTAAAGAGTCATTTTAAATTTCAAAATATACGCTTCGGGGGTGTATGCATTATTTTAATAAAGCAATATAGATGTTCGCAATGATAAAAAACATGCCAAAATCTCATGTTTTGAAGAGTAGACCTTAACTGTCATTCTTCTCAGAAAAACCACTTTTTGTTGGCCACACTGATCTTAGACTGAACTCCTCTATTAGTCCCGGTAGGTGGCGCTGCAATAGAGTTCATGCTGAGGTTTTGAGTTTTTTGGCAAGGTCATTAAGAAAAAATGAGTCATATTCACAAAAACAAATTTGTTTTCATGAGATGTTAAAAGAAAATTCAGGAAAGTAGATTTTTAGGAATACATTCTATCAAAAAATAATGATCCTATCTTTAGTTATATACGAATATCTATTCCCATAGACGGATGTGTAGGGTGAATAAATGAATTTTGAATATAGAGGCTCTTGGAAAAATGTTTCCAAACTGTCACATGTGACATATCAAATGAAAGGATTTGTTGTAAGGATCTCAAATAAATATATATATATTTGCCATTTACCCTTATCTCAGGAAATTTTGAAAATAGTTCTTTCTTTAAAAATGACAGCAATATCTATAAATACATGGTAAACCTTCTTAATATTCGATTTATCATTAAAACTGACTACTTTCTTGTAATGAAGACGGTCCTCAAAACATACAATCATACAAACAAGCATGCGATCATACAAACTATACAAACATACTTGTTTTGTGAAAAGTGCTGCTCTAAACATGCCCATCTTCGGAATTAGTGTACCGAATGCCGTTAATATTTTTAATATTCTGGAGAAATTGTGAAACCTTGTATTTTCCATTTCCAGACGATTAGTAATCGAAGCATAGTTTTAGCACATATGCGTGCTTAACGTGTACCTATCCATTCTTTCCAGATGTTTTACTCAGTTGTTTTCAGTGCTTGTCTATATAGTATTATCATTCTCTGTTTCGCGGCTACTTGGAGTCTGTTTCTCTCGTTACTCCCAATAGTGCCTTTTCGTCTTATAACGTGACAAGATTCACAATACATCGTCAGCTCAACACGTGTCGTTTCTATAGCAACAGTTTGACTGAATGTTTCGAAATACTTTTCTCTGATCATTTGTAAATAATCGTCAAAAAATGCTTCCATTATTGTTTTAGAAAATATGAGAAAATGCACATGCATTGTTTTTTAAGTTAATTGTTCATGGCCGTTTAAACCGACATAATATAATTTGACAGATATTTAAAATATTTCTAAGCGCTTTTTATGTTTTTTAATGAAATAATACTTCTACTACTACTATAATTCATTTTGGAATCCTTTTAAATCCAAATGAAAACGAACATTTTAAAGAGAAAGTTGTTTTTTTTCTGTTTTAAATTATTATTTTTTTCCATGACTTTAACAAGTCTTAAACTTCGAAAGGCCAACTGCCCACCATTGAGAGCTAGCATTTTTCAATAAATAAAATAAATTAAGAGATGCGAACTGGACACGGGATTATTTTTACATTATTCTCGGTACCCACCCACCCACTGAATGTAAGACATTTTTAGAAATATAATTGTAAAATAAATGAACCCTTTTTATCGACAGCGTTAATTAAAATTATCAAGTGTAATGAACGCGTGGAATTAATTATTTAACCAACAAGTGTATTAATTAGGGCAACAAACATTTTATTTTATGCAACAAAATGTTTGTCTTGTTTTTTTATGTTAAAGAGTTACTGTATACACATCTAACTCATGATAAAATCTTCTCACGACCTGCTATATTTTATTATTTTTGATGCTACATATAATCTTCAAAGCTTTAAATTCACAATTTTAAAAAATGTGACTTTTTCCCGTGTAGTCTTCATATTATTATGTTTTTATATGTTCCAAATTGTTAGTTTTTCATAGATTTTCATTCAAAAATTATATCCATTCGATATTAAAATTTGCCTCAATACGGTGGAAGCGGAGGGGTTTAGTGGAATAGTCGCCACTGTCTTGCATGTAGCATATCGTTGCGCTTTCTAGCGAAGAGTGTCGAAAGCTGGCCTCATGTAGAAAAATAGGCATCGGGAAATAGTTATTAGTGTGCCACCATCTACATTTCACTTACTTAATTTTAAAGATAAAGTATATGTGAAAAGTGGATTTCTACATGAGGTGTATGGATTTGTGAGAATCCATTATTTATGTTACCTATGATAGATTATCCAATATATATTAGACAATGTAGGTAGGAACCAAGACAACCACACATGAAATATTACATTTATGGGATATTACAATATAACAGTAGGTATAGTTCATGATAGGGTCAGAATCTTCCTGTGGAATTGCTAAATGCCTTAGTAAAGAGAGCATCCACAAATGGATAAACAACCAGGCGTTGCGCTGGAGGTTTGAAACCCCAAGACAAAGGCACGCTAAATTATTCCTTAAAAGCCCCTCGGCCAAACTGTCACACGACCTACTATGTCAAAGTCGAGAAACGACGAGGATGATGGTGGGTGGGAAGGCTGACCGGACATTGTAGGCTGAGGAAACATATACACACAATTGGCCTAGCAGATGACAGCCTATGCAGGTTCTGTCAGGAAGAAGACGAAACCGCGGAGCACATACTCTGTGGGTGCAAAAGCCAAGGAAGGGTGCGGTTTCACTTACTCGGGGAAGAAAAACCGGGAGCAGAGAGCTACGCAAGGGAGGCGGTATCCTGGCTAATAAGTCTAATAAAAAGATCTGCAAAGGTCGCAGTGGGATAGGACAAAGAGACACTCCAATTCTAATCTAATCTAATACCCCTGATATATTTTTCGCGGCTTAGGGATGTAGCTTAAGCTATTTTTGGTATAGGAAAAGAAGTTTTATTTTGCTATTGATACAGATGAGGATAGTGAAATCAACTTTACTTATAAATAATAAATAAAAAAATAATAATATATATGTATATAACTTTTTATTGAAAAAACTGTCCAATGTAATCAATTACTGAAAAATTTAAGAGACTGGCATCAATTTAATTATAAATAATGTTTTGCATAAGGTTATTTTAAAAAGGCGCTCATATGGCGCTATCACTTTCATATTTCTTCCTAAGATCTGATTATGCCATTTTATTGATGATCGAAGAGTGAAGGGTGTTCAATTGATTTGCCCATCTGTCTAAAGCGCTATATCTTGCTTGATTTATTGTCGCTCTTTCTAAGAATAACACTTGGTTCACTTGGTCTATGCGGCCTTGAATTGTGCTGAAATTTTTATTCAATTTTAAAAAAGTCAAATCAATACAGGATACACATAATATAGCCCAAAATTGTTCAAGGAAGAGTGAAAAGTTGAATAAAAATATCATTGAAAGAATATAATGGTTGATATAAGTATACTTAACAATTTCCCTACCTAATTGGCCACATGAAAAGTTGGCATTCAAAAATCCTACATATTAAATTCGCTTTTTGTGTATGAATTTTTGTTAGGTTTACTCCCTAGGAGAAATGTTTTTTTACAGATATGTTCAATAAACAAATTCTCCAATTGACAGGAAAAACATGCAGTTATTAATCACTCTGGGTAATATGGATGGAAAAATTGAATTTGGCTATAGATTTATTGAATATATTATATAGTGTTAAAATATAGCAAAAAGCCTGTTATATCAGTAGTAGTCACTTTATCTTATCTTATTTATGTTTTATATATCATATGTCAAAATGCACAACAAGTAATAGGAAAACTAACCTTGACAATATACCTGTTTAGTATTTGTGTTGTTCAAGTATATAACAGTGAATTAAAATTAATTTTAATTCAGCCCCAACAATTATTTAGCATAAACAATTCTCAAAACCCAACTGTTTAGTCAAACATATTCACTTACTTATCTAATATACATGAAACTAATAAACTTTCTACTTCCAAGACATCAATATTTAATTCTGTAGAAATAAAGGGAATCTGTATCCTTGTATATGGTTTTATTAATTTTATGAGTACTTGTGTCCTTATATTTCGAAGCAAATCTAAAATTACATCAAGTTTAATCAATAAATTCAAGTGTTAACGATATACCAACCTTCAATATGCTCTCTAATAAATGGATCATCCATAATATTTTGTCTATTCTGTTTCAAAATGTACTCAAATTCATTAATATCATTATTTTGGTATGCATTCACTAAATTGGTCATTGCTAATATTTCAGGATCATTTTTGTATGGTTTCGCTTCTTGGGAGTCAAAGGGATTTATTCCAGACTTCATCAGCCTAAAAATAGAATGTACAGGTTTGTGTTTTTCAAGTAAACTATTGAAGAGTAATAAAAAAAGTGAATGTACTTACATATTTGCAAGAACTAAGTATTTTAAACATGTAGTGCGTCTAGGGCTTCCAGATTCATCATAATTTTTGAATGCTTCAAAAAAATCTGTATGTGCTTTTTCAAATTCCCCTTCTCTAAGATGCATTTTACCACCACATTCTAAAATTAATTTCAAATGTCAACAAAATACTTAAACAAAGTTTGGACATTGGAAAACTATATTTGAAAGGAAAAATTTGCTCACTACTATTATTATGAGATTCATTTACTAATTATTACAGAAAATTCAACAGACCAATAAACCTTCACAAACATTACCTGAAGCAAACATTAAAATCCAACACCACCACAGATTTTGTTGAATTGCATTATTCAAAAGTTATTATCATCCAAGTTCTTCAATTCAATTTTTCAAATGATGCAGTGGCTTATTTATACAATAATCAAAGTTTATAAACAGAATGTAAATCTTCAGTATTTTTAATGAAATGCACAAAGGCATTTATATTCGTGTCAACCGGCTGACAAGGTCAGTGGTGAGTGATTGGATTATATAATAAGTTTGGATTGGAGTTGATTTCCATTTGTAAAATGGTACAAAACCACTGAGGTAAATGATGAACAAAATCAATATTTTCAATAAAAAATCAACAAAGAACAAAGTGCGTTACTTATAGTCTGTTCATTATGAATGAACGTCCAATTTATGCATAAATGTCAACACACATTCAACTTTCAAAAATCAGGATATAATAAACACCTTCAACTTACCCCTTATAACTCCCATAATTAAAGGATGTGGAATAGCAGATTTAATATGTAAAGATTGCTCATATAAAGTTTTAAGTTTCTTATTATTCTTCTGTGCTGTATACATCTGGATTTCTAGAGCATATATTTCAAGCAGTTGTGTACCTTTTTTAAGATCATCTTCTCCTTCATCAGTTTGACAAGATTGATGCAACTGTTTCAAAATTTTAGCCAATTTATTAAAATCACCACGATCATAATACAGTTTCCCCAATTTCGTATTAGTTTTAAACCATAATCTGTCATTCTTAGCATCTTTTAAAGCTTCTAATGTTGTTTCATAGAAATTTTGTAACAGTTCCATCTAGAAATAAACAGATGGATTAGCTACATATGAAGTAACAGATTAATATTGCCAATTAGGGCATATGATAAAGATTATAGTACATGTATGTAGGTGTACTGAGGTGACACTGAGACCTAAAAAATCTAGTTTTCAATAAAGACGATAATAAAATTTTTACAGTATTATTGTCTACTTAGAGAAGTTCATGTTCTAGAAACTTTAAAACAAATATATTTTAAAAACACTGAGATTCAATTTTCCATCAATAGTAATGAATATACCATAAGGAACATACAGAAGATATAGTACTTACATTACGTGAAGTTGAGATATAATCTAAAATAGAGTTAATAGATTTTTCACTGTGATTTCTAGTTACAGCACTTTTAATATACGTAAGCAATTGTTTATATCTAGTCATCATTTCTTCAAAGTTGCCCTGAAATTGAGTAGAATTTAATAACCTTTCATTCACTAAGTAGTTAATATTTCACAGAAAAATATGTTTGGCAGTGGGTACAACATTACTTGCCTATCCTGCTTGTTGATGTCTATATGTACCAAACACTCTTATTCACACACTATCCAGTCATTGATTACTTAATTTTGTTTCAATAATAGGTACTTATGTATTAGAGGTTTTTTATATCTTGCTCCAACAACTATAGAAGTTTTTTTACAATGCAATTATTAAATATTCATGTGATAGATGATTAAACCTCATACAGCCATTACATTTTTCTTAAGTAAGCAGAAATCATGTTGTATTTAATATTTATAAAAAAACTTACTAGTTTGAAATTAATTTTAATCATTTGTTTCAAAGCTTTGAAACCCCATTCTCCTTTTTCTCCACTTTCAAGATCTAAAACTTTCTGGAAAGAAGCTAATGCTGCAGAGGGTTCATCTTCTTTCAATGCCTTACTATTATAGTACTGATTTTCAAGATCAACATCTGGTTCTGAGTTGCTATCTTCCGAATATTCCTAAAAAATAATAGTACTTAATGGGTGATATTGATAATTTGACAAATAGATATAGAAATTCAAACCTTAAATCAAAATATAAAATAATAATCAACCTTTGAAATATTAAGCAGTCTATTAGCTACTAGTAAAATATCATGGCAATATAATTTAATTCAAAGTAAGGAAATTCAACTAAAGTTTTGTGATAAACAATTAAGTAAATAATTAACAGCTACTGTTTGATGTATTGTTGTTAGGATATCTAAAACTAAACCGAAATTTATACTGTCGGGCGGCTACTACATTATAGAAAATATTAATTAATAGAAAATATACTCTTATATTCCATTATAAAACCACCGGTGAATATAGTTTTAAAACAATTGTTACATTTATTTATAAATAAATATTAATATGAAATATAGGTTATGTGCCAAATTTTCTCACCAAGCCGTAATCTTCTTCATCATCACACATAAAATCATCTTCATTATCAGACATATTAAATAATTCAAGTATTTATTAATTTCCACTGTTGTAATATAATACACAGCTGAAAAAAGAAAATTGAAAATCCAGATTTCAGAATTTAGAATTTATGAAGAATAGAGATGAGATGAAGAACAGAAACTTCGCAAGTGTTACTGTATAGTATTTTAACACTGATACTTGAGCACACTTATGCTGAAACTGTTTGTTAAATGAATATTGGATACTCTAAAAGTTTATATCATTTTTAAACATTTTAAAAGTTTCAGCTGCAAGCTGCAATCCATTAACTATTTTCCAATTAAATATTCACAAGAAAATAGTAAATTAAAATTATATTATCACGAATACAGATAGCTTCTTATGTCCCGACCGTTCCATAGCAGTTCCACATCCCCTAAATTTGACAGTGACAAAACACGTCAATTTATACAAACAAATGACACACGAATGAAAAACATTAAATTTTTGTTTGTAGGCGTAAAATATTTGGAAATATATTGCCATGATACAATAATCAAAAATATTGTTATCTTAATTCATAGGCTTTATAAGGAAATCATTTAAATCAGTTGGTTATATTTGGATGATAGTAGAAATCATGTTTAATATATTTTAATTGCTGCAAGTATACATTTAAAAAATATGGATCTGGCAAAATCTCTTTTTGAAACTAGAAACCATGAAGGTTACGTTGGAAAAGAAGCGAATACGGTAAACAGAATATTTCTACTACAAACTGATTAAAGGAGCTAAAAACATGAGAGTAGTATACTCAAACATATCCTGATACTACTTTCGTTCAATATGTAACAAAAAGCAAAGGGAATTCTGCATTTTACGCAGCGCAACGTTTCTTACCTATTATAAATACTTGAAATAACTATATTCATTTCATTACCAAAATGTCATGCAAATTTACTTATATATAGGCCACTGTACTTTTTTAGAAACGAGAATTTGAACAAGTTATAGAACCAGATGATGCAGATGATAGTACTATTGAAAATTTCAGCCAAGGTCTAACTGTATCTGATACAGTGTTACCTACTCCAGGAAGTCCATTTTCTGCATTGACACTAAGTATGTGTCCACAGGATATTATTGCAAAGCAAGCTGTTCCAGATGATCCTAATTCTCAACCAGAATACAGGTAGGTGATATTTTTATAATCGTAAAATACTTAACAAAGGCAAATTATTTTTATTGGATTGTATTTGAGTTCAAATAAGTGACAGATTATTGGTCTATATGACAATTACTATCTTTTGCAGAGTAGCCTAGTGGCCACTATTTTAATGTTCCTTGTGATATATGGTAAACCATTACAGTTATTAAATCAGTTGAATGTTAAAAATTATACCAATATTTATCATTCCAAATTTTTAGATTTGATGAATTTGGATTCCGTGTTGATGAAGAAGATGGTCCTGAACAAAATTCTAGTAAACTTCTTGGTATTCCTTTTCTAGAAGATCCTCAGCATAGGTAATCTCATGCAAATGTATTTATATTAAAAATAAAATAACATTAATTTAAAAACTATAAAAATATATAACAGTCAAGTGTAAAACAATTATATTCCCAAAACATTTGTAGGCTGCAGTGGGTAGCTCACCTAGAATTCTCACACAATACAGAGGTATCAAATTTAACATGGGATAAAGTAGAACTAAGGTTACCAAGAACCGATAAACTTGCTACGATGATTAGATCAGGTATCCCTCATTCTTTGAGACCTCAGATGTGGATGAGAATGTCTGGAGCCTTAGAGAAGAAACATCAGTCTGAGCTCTCATATAAAGATATTGTAAAAATGTCCAGCAATGATTCTTTGATGACGTCCAAACAAATTGAAAAAGACTTGTTACATATTATGCCTACAAATGCTTGTTACAGTAATATTAATAGTACAGGTATTCCAAGACTGAGGAGAATTTTGCGTGGCATTGCTTGGCTATACCCTGAAATTGGGTAAGTATTTTTTATAAGAACTTTTTGGAATAAATAAAATATGTAAAAGTGATAATGGGAGATCTAAATGGTAACAGAATAATTGTTTAATCTCCATTCCTTGAGTTATTACTAATTGTGTTTCTTTTCCAGCTATTGTCAAGGTATGGGAATGATAGCTGCATCTCTTATATTGTTTATGGAAGAAGAATGTGCATTTTGGATCATGGTTACCATAGTAGAAGATTTACTACCAGCATCTTATTACAGTTCAACCCTAATAGGTATAAATAAAAATTAATAAACCAAATAATTATTATTGTTTCAATCTCTACTGTAGTGAACAAGAATAGTATATTCTTCAACGAGTTCAGAATGATGACTATTATTCACGCGGATGAAGTTTCCAAAACGAGCGAGAGCAGCGAGTGAACTAAAAATGTAAAGAGTATATATACTTTTAATCGGAACCCTTATATGTATTTATAAAAGAAATTAATTCTGGGAGGTGTATATATTCACTATCGCTACTGTTGTCCATTTTTTTTCTTATAATACGTAAAATTATGATTTTATAATTATTTTGACGTTTCAAACGACGCGCTGTCAGAAGCGATTTGCGTTCTTAGGTATTTGACGTTTTAAAGAGACGATTTGATTTATTCATTTTAGCGTGAATTCTGATAATAATAGAATGTGATTGGCTAACGAGAGTGAATTCTTTTTATTATTCACTGGTGTGAAGAATTTATATCATTATGCAGCTGAATATATAAAAATAATTTGTGCGTTATTATTTAGTCGTGGAGAAATAAATATAATAAGGTTCTGGTACAGGCTAACATGGGACACCTGCTTTTATATGATGATCAATTGAGAACCTATAAGTAATTTTTACTGGAAACAATCGAAAAAATCGCTAGTCACAATAGTGCCAGAGATAACCATGAAAGTTGCAGAAACCAGCTGCCACTTTTGCCAAAATTCTATTAATGTTAAACTTGAGATTCATATTAGCAAAAATGAACTTAAGGATCTAGTTCCTCTTTATGATTTCTGTAGGCTTCAGTTTTAGCAAGTAATCGTCTTTTATTCTGTAGTGCATGTATGTACATCTGCCAAACTCTGCACAGTTTTACCATGGCTAATCAATTATTTTTATGTCACTTGGTCATAGGTTTTAAGAGGCATCTTTGATTGCCTTAGCCCTACTAGTTCTCAAAAGGATGTTTCAGTCCCTTATTTGCTAGTTCATCTGCTATTTCATTTCTTTCCATTCCAATGTGCCTTTGATTCCACAGTGGGATGACTTGCCTAGTTCAGAAAGTTTTTCTAGGCAATGCCATACCATTTTAGAATGACTACTTGAACTTCTGACATAATAATAATCCCTATGGAGTGAATTTCCGCTTGAAATTTGGGGTTTTCAGAGTACATACGTCCTATCTTAGACTAAAGGAACTCCTAGTTTCTGAGACTCTCCTATGTATGTTGGGGTGACATTCACTGAGACCTAAAAGATCTATTGTGTCCCCTTACTTCTACTCAGTTTCTGAGTAGAGTCTCAGAAACTAGTAGTTCCTTTGGTCCTATTTCCCGGAGAAATTTTAGGATGTCTGCAGACTTCAACTTAGGCAAATGTTCCTCTTCTATCCAGTAATCTCCTAGGTGCTGTGCTCTAGGATTCTGAAGTGCTTTGCAGTTGGAAAGTATGTGGATGGAGGTTTCTTCTTCCATTCCACAAAATCTGCATTCTTCTTCCTCCACTATTTTGAGCTTTCTCAGATGCCCATTCAGGCGACAATGTCCCGTTAGGATCCCTGTTAAAACTCTTGGCGCAGTTTTACTTTGACTTCATTTGATCTTAACAGGTTGTAGTCACACAGAAGAGTCTTTGATTGTATAAGCCCTACTAGATCTTTCCAATGGTCAGATCTTCTCTTTTTCTCGGCTTTACCTATTACTTCCAATATTACATTGGAGTTGATTTCGCCCGGCCCCCAAAAGGGTACATACATACATCCTGGAACATTCTATTGTTTTAATATTCTACTATTCGATTTTTATTTTTCAGGAATACAGGCTGATCAACGAGTACTAAGAACTTTAATATCTAGTTACTTGCCAGATACTGATGAAGTATTGAAGAATCACGATATAGAACTGTCATTAATAACTCTACATTGGTTCCTAACCTTATTTGCTAGTGTTGTGCACATGAAAATTTTACTACGAATATGGGATTTATTTTTTTTCGACGGATCTATTGTGTTATTCCAGGTTACACTCAGCATGCTGAAAATGAAAGAACCATATCTAAGAGGATTGGAAAATTCTGCTCAAATTTTTAATGCTTTATCGGACATTCCGGGAGATATAGATGACGTAGATATGTTATTAGAGGTATACTTATTTTGGTACTAATACAAGTAATTTCTGGATTTTTGGCGACCTGTCAAGCACCTGCATTAAGTTGACTGTACTATTCTCCTTTATCTAACGCGCACGTCACTGAAATTCGCTAAAAAGACCATCGATTAACTGCTGTGAAACTATGAGACCTCAACATGACAATCGTGGTTCGCACTGGTGAATTACATATTAGGGGGCAATTCTTGAGCTTGTGTAAATTAATTCACATGTTAAACTAGAGGATTTTCATATGCTTCACCGAATTTGTATCCTTGAACTTTCATACATGAACTGTTTCACATGTTTGTTTTGGCAAAACTTAACAATGGTTGTAGTATTGGCAACGCTGCTATCCGATATCCGCGTACTGTCATCTGGAAGTGAATTCCACTACAGGAGTTTCATTTGTGCGCCCTGGGGATGTAAATAAACTTCCTTGTAAAAATTCAATTTAATATAGGGAAAGAGGTTGTAGAAATATCTAATGATAAGTACATTGAGGTACCTATTGGGTTTGATTCCAAAATTTAACAACTTTGATTTACTTAACTATTGGGCGGAGTAGAATTCAATGAGACCTCTTGCGGAAAAAATTGTAACTGTCGCAACGAGTAAAATAATTCGTTTTGCATTGTTTTTGTATTATATGCAAGTCAACGTAATTACCGTAAATTCGTACTTTATTTGTTCAATTTTGTGTCAGTGACAAGTTTAAAACTGTTTTTCTATTTAATTCAACTGTCATCAATTCTGAGATAATATTCTCATATATAATCAGAGATATTATAGAAGAGGTTATGTTATTCTATTTTTTGTTTTCATTGCAGATCAAAGAGAAAATAAGTCGGTATTAAATATTTAAAATATTACTCAATACAAACCTACCTTCCCTGCAACTTTTGTAGATATAATTATATCAAAAATAAAATAAAAACACGAAATCAGACCTAAAACTAAACAGTTAATTGAACGCTTGTACTTTTCACAAATATCAACCATACCTATTACTCCAAAAATAAAAATATTAGGAGTCAAAATTTAGTTTAACAACACATACTAAAGCACAATCAAAGAAAAATCAAAAGTTTCACAAAACACACTGAAAATAATTAAAACAGCAAAATAAAACCACTTGAATATGAAAGGGGGCTGACGGCAGCTGATTTGTTTTACTCGTTGCTAAGATTACATTGACATTTCAGAGCGCCATCTATCGAATTCTACTTTTTCCAATTAAGTGATACAAATTGGTCTACTTCATTTTGCCCACAAATTTATAATTTTTTTTACCTTCAGGTTTCCAAAGAACTAACAGGATCATTAAATGATGTTATGTTAGAAACTTACAGAAGAAGGCATTTGGCTTACTTAATGGCAGATCATGGTACATTGGTAGGGAATCCTGATTCTGCTCCTAATCTTCCGAAGCAACATTTAGCAAGGTAAGTTAGCAATATTAAAAACTCAGTATCCATTTAAAAAAAACATTTTTATTTCATTATGTTGAGCTATATATTATGAAAATGTTTTCTATAGATTTTAACAATAATTGAGGTTACAAAAATAATATATGTGAATAAAACCTCTTGATATTTGATGACAGCCAACGACCTTTGTGATTTTGTTTAAAATAATCACGAATCTAATAGAATCTTTCCATTGTTGAGTTGGATGCAGTCACACAAAAAGTTGATATATTACTACCCAAATTTTTATTATCACTGTCTTGTAGTAGCTACCATTCATAATTTTTTAAATTTATGTTTTGAAAATAAATAGGACATCCGGTATAGGTTATCGCTAAAATAACAGGTAAGAATCACAGTTTTTTCAACTTTATATTATTATTGTATGTTAATGTTGGCTATCCTGCATTCTGCCAATCGATTCACTCACGAAGCACGGGTAGTCGGTTCTATAGCCAATACCATCTCGTTGTCGCTTAAGTTTTCATTACCTAACCTCAAACCGAAAATAATTATTTAACGCCTTATAGTTTAACGGCATCGTTTCTGCATGAAACATGTTGAGTATGTATTTTATTTTATTTTGAAACAAATAATGGATGATGCAAAACGCAAAAATAATAAAGGTAAAAGAAAAAAACGAGAAGTGAAAAGTGTAGTGTCTTCGTATCTTCATCAACGAAACTACTGTAATTTGCAAACATTTCTAACAACAAAGAAGCAACAATTAACACAGTCTTTAGTAGAAACTGCTGTAGGAAGATCTAATTCAATTCTTTACCGCTGTGATCCTTTAGTAATAGAACAGAACTTCACAAAATTTTTATTTTGGGTAAGAGATCAGACGAAATTCAAAAATCATAGAAATGATATTGAACGCATAGTAGCGCCGCTATTTTGTCACATTTATATGGAAATTTTACGTTATGAACATAGTGATAGAGCAGCATCATTTTTTAAGTCTCATTACCCCTTATTGAATGAAAATAAATGTGATAGAACACTAAGAGAACTTTTTTTTGCTAATGGTGATGTTAGAAAGGATATATCCAAATATAAGGAAAAATTTAGGAGTAATAGAATTGTTCTGCAATTAAACCCAGAGTTTTTGAAAAATCTCAAAAAGTTTGTGCTTGAAAACTGTCATATTGTATTTGTTCAAGTGTTACAAACATACTTTGATTTCCAAATCAACGATTTTATTAAGAAAGAAAACGACAGAATCATGACTTCCCATGGATTTCCCAATGATACAAAATATCAAAAATTTATGAATGTCAAAAAGGAATTGAAAAAGGAACCCACACCAGTTTATGTAGTGAGAGTAAACAATAATAAGCATAGTATACCTTGCGGTCTATTGAAAAGAAGAAGTGGACTAGTTATACTTGCAGAAAATAATGCTTTGCATTTGATGCCTCTTCACCCTATGGATTCAATACTAGGTTTAAATGTTAGTGCTCAGTTAAAGTTTATGCATCATTCAAAGTACATATACAGTGTAGACATATCATCAAATAATAAAGTATTAGTATCGGGATCTGCAGATTGGACATTGTGTATATATGATTTAGATAATTTTACATTAGTAAAGAAATGTACAGGACACTTAGGTTCAGTTTATTGTGTAAAAATTAGTAGCAATGGTAGCTATGTAGCAACAGGTAGTTCGGATGGAACAGTAAGACTTTGGCATGTAAAAAATGGCAGGTTGCTAAGAATATTTTGTGGTCATATTCAGGCTGTGACTTGTGTAGAATTTCATCCAAATTGTTTGTATTTAGCTACAGGTTCAGCAGATAAAAACATTAGATTATGGTGTATAAATAAAGCTAGCACTCTAAGACTGTTACATGCAAGTAAAGGTACAATTTATAATTTAGCTTTTAGTCCATGTGGAAAACTACTAGCCAGTGCAAGTGATGATAAAAGTATTAGAATATGGGACATATTGTCGTCCAAAGTAATTATTGAATTTAGGTGTAAAGACTCTTCTCTTCTGAAAATTATTTGGAAACTTGATGGTAGTGAAATTTGTGGTGGGAGTTTAGATGGTACAATAAGAGTGTGGAATGTTAGTAGGACACATAATGGTGAAAATAACAAATATGTGGATCCCATTGTTACACATTCAGTTGATGCAAAGCTATTAAGTATAGATTATGCATTTGGTACCTATGGAATGTTGACAGTATGATGTTTAACTGTGTATATATATAAGTATGTATATACCGAGAAGTAAAGGGTAGTAAGTTATTGGGGATTCTGTCACAATCTGGGCTGGTTAAGAAATTAAACTCTTTTATTACTTCCAAGCTTTCTGATTTATTTGAATCCTTTTTCAAAGCTAAAATATCAACAAGTTCTAATATTCAGAGGTAAAAATTATAATTTATTATTATTATACATGCAACGTGAGTTTGTACAGATTAATTAAAAAATTTCTAAAAACATTTTTCACTGAATGTGGTAGTTATTTGATTACATTTTGAAAACTTAATTATTATCTGAATGAAGTTGAAGATGAAGAAAAAATGTGTTATTAAAATTTATTTCTCATATTTATATATTTAATTTTTTTTTCTTGATTGATATGTGTACTTTTGATATTAAAAATCTGAAATTATTATTCATATTGGACTATGAAAATTATTGACGAGGGTCAATGGAATTGTCAAAGAAGATATTTTCAAATGTATATAAATTTTTTTTAATTCGTTAAAATTGTGATCCTATTTAACTTTATTAATGACAGAACCATGGCTTGTGTAATGCCCAATATCTACATCCATAAGTTTGTCACTCATATGTACATTAAAACCAAACACCATCTATTTACCATTGTTCTTAAACATTATCCATCACACATCTTAGGATCCATTACTTTGCCTCCAAACCATGTCTCTTGTAATATTCAACATCTAAATTCATAAGTTTGTCACAATTATAAAAATAGAACCCAAACAGCTCTTTTGTTACCATTACTATTCCACATTGTCTCACACATCACAAAAACCATTACTTTGGCACCAATAAAGACAATGCAATATGTGATACCAACCAGGAATTTAATTTTTTAACCAGCCCAGATTGTGACGGAATTCCCAATAACTTAGTAGGTTGTATGTATTTATATATATTCTGTGATTGAAACAAAATTTATAGTTATCAATAATTATTTCATCAGGCAAGTTCTCAGGATAAAACAATAAATGACAATAGAATTGCTAAAATCTAATTTTTAAAACAAACATAGGTTTTTGAAATTAATGTATGAAAAAATCAAAAAATTTATTTGTTCATCGCTTACTTCATAGTATTGGTGCACTTTGATTTCTAACTCTTCTAAGAATCAAGTTAATTGCTTATCACATATATCTACACCCCTCTTTCAAAAAATAATTTTAATAATTGCAGTTTGAGCCAAGTAATCTGTCAGCATCATTTCTTGTCATATTCTGATAATATAGTCTAGTTTGAATGTCAATAAAATTGTGAATCATGGAACTTTTATTACATTAAATTTGAATTGAACAAATTCAATAAAATAAGAATAGAAACAATAACTATATTTTGTTTGTAATCTCTTTTGATATTGTGTTGCAAGTTGTATATAAATAATTTATTTTAACTAAGTACCTAACTTAAAATATTCTGACCCTCAAATTATAGCATATTCAAAAAATATTAAGCATATCAAAACTAGGTAGGTATAATTATTCAATTTCAAAGAAAGGTACCTACGATATTTCAAGCATTCTTAAGTAGTGCTTGATATTGAATATACATATTTATTAGATATTACTCAAATACTTCTAGTACTTATTAACATTACTGTAAAATGTTATTCACAACTATCTAAAATGAATTATTAAGTTACAATATAGACTTAGCACATTCTGTTTTTATGTTTGGAGGATGTGAATTACATTGACATGTTTATTGCTCCCAATTCAGGTAGCTTTATTTGTATTTAACTCTTTCTCATAGCCAGTAAATGCAATGATTTGTTCTGTCTTGTATTTTTCATCAGCTCAATTATGATTTAAAAAAAAATTAAACTGAAATAGCCATTTTTTTTGTTTGGTATTGAACATATTTTTACAGTAATGTTTGGTTTCATCTTCATCAGTAGAGAGTTTTTACATCAAGCAAGGTTTTTTCTTTGATATCATTGATTTTGGAAGACAAAATAAATAAAAACTATGAACTTCTCACATTTAACTCTTTTATTATAATTTCTAGCTTCATCCATTTCAGTAAATTCTAGAAATTCACTAAAAGTATAATTTCTCATGTTTTATAATTTACTCCATTCAGATTATTCCAAAAATTGTGGACTGACCACATGCGGTAAAATAAAATGTCAAAATAAACGTACTTTTGTAAAATGTTCAATGAAAAGATGGAGAATAATTTGAAAAAAATTGTGAACAACTGTTGATAGTAACGTGTAACAGATATTTTTTATTCCAATATAAATACCTGTCCAATCAGTTATTCATGAGCGTACATTCATCTAAATTTCACTATTTCTAGCAGATTAGTGGTGGTGTCTTATTTTTTATTTTATTTTAAATTCAATAGAAATCGTATTATATACTGTATGTTTATTTGTAAAGTGCCCGAAAAACATGAATTAAGCCACACACAGAAAATATTTTCAACTATGACAAGATCTATTTGTATGCTTTTTATTGTGTATTAGTAGGTATATAAATTTTTATGTATATGGAAACTAATACACATCGATTTTTTTTAAATAGAGTAGTGTTATATAATTGAAACGTATAGGCTACAAAGAAGTGATAAGTAAAATAAAATAAATACTGCAAGTGTCAAACGTGAGGACAACTAATGTTACGCCTCTGTCAGGGTATTTATATGTCTTGCAAGATCTTTAGTGGGAGGTAACATTGAAAATGATTATGTGCGCATGGGGGCGGGCTCGCCATCACATTTGGCGCTTACAGTATTACAATTGAATATGTGAGACCTGATAAAATATGCCGTATTGTTACACTTAAGGAATTGGTCTTTTTTCTTATACCTTTACAAATCCCGCTGCCTGACTTCATTAACTTCCATTTTCTTTTAAAATTATTTTGATTTTTGTTAATAATTTTTTTGCCGATTTGTCGAATATCGTTCTGGATTGGTGTATTTTAAATGAAACAAATCTAAACCTTACATTCTAGTCTATAATAAATGTGTTCCTTTTCGTAATATGTAATTGATCTTAATGTTATGGTATGTCAATTTACTCAGCAGTTAATATACCTACCTACTTTGGGACAAATGATGTGTTTAAACAAGGTCCGGAATGTTTTACCTCAACCATAGTTCTTATATTTTTCTTTCTACACATTGCTGTAAAATTTTGAGGGTAGATATTAAACAAAAGTGATAATTGTATATAAGTCAATATAAATTATATTTTATTGATGTTTTTCTAATATAAATTGTGAAACATAAAATTTACCCATATTAACCTCAATGTGGAGTTTTTTTTCTTCGCAGGTTTTATACTTTGAAATATTTCTTTTTTATTTTTACATAGTAAATGCGATTTAAAAAAATGTGTTTTTCCTGTCATCGTCCCGTAGTTGTATCAATAATAGTTGCTTTTTTTCTACCATCAATCTAAGTTAAACTTAGCTAAGCTAGCGTTCGTTTTGCCAATGAAGTTAGATTTACTAAGATCAACTGACCTCCCCCTTGCCTCCGCCAAGTATGCCGGATTTTTAACTTAGCAAAATTTCTTAGCTAAGTTTAATCGCGAATGCAAGAAAAGCCACTCATTTTTGACATCTGATAAATATTTTAACCTTAAAAAACATATTCGGAGCTCTTTTAATAGAATCCGTTTTCAATTTTTATTTTTTAATTCATAAAGGTCTACCTTCTTCGAGACCTGTTGTGTTGTTCCAAATGTGGATCCAGTAGATCCATTTTCTGAGCTACTAGTTTCCTGATTTTACTGGTAATTTTTATTTTAATTAACCTTAGAAGTTGAAAGTTTTGATTCAATGAAAAAATTTGATTTATTAATTTGTTTACCTTTCCATCTTTGTATGCAAATGCGCTAGCGCCGATATTGTCTACTTTACAGTGTTTGAAATGTGCGTTCGAACTACAATTTAGCTCAGCTATGAATTCTGTAGTTGGCTAAGCTAAGCCGGTGATAGAAAAAAAGCAACTAATATCTGTTGTATATCTATAAATTTTGAAAGCTCCATTGTAAGTATTTTATGCATTTTGTATTGGTATTTTTTCCTTCATCTTGACCAATAACAAGAGTATAATGTTCAATGCGTAAAATTGAGTTTTATACAAAAAGGATGCTACCAAAAATGCACACACCAGTAAAGATTATATATATTTTTAAAATTTAATTCATTAAAAATTCGGTGGCTATACCTATAAATCGGTAAATTAGGCATCGTTGCGGTAAGGTGATTTTATTCAAACTTCTATAAACTTTGACTTGAAATCTTTTTCATGAATAGCATTGAGTATATAGATTTTTGGAAATCATCTGTTCACTTTAGTCTACGAGAAGGTTAAATAATAATATTACATATTTTTCTAAATTATACAGTTAATTTCGCGTACGATTGTAGAGTTTGTCGTTTCGAGCTGTAATAATCGATTACCGTATCGTCGGTTGCGTAGGCATTACCATCTCGTTGTCGCTTTAAGTTTTCATAACCTAACCTAGAAAAAAAATTAGTTATTTAACGCCTTTCGCATTTAACGGCATCGTTTCTGCATGAAACATGATACGACCATACTTTACTTTATTTTGACACAAATAATGGATGATGCAAAACGTAAAAATAATAAAGGTAAACGAAAAAAACGAGAAGTGAAAAGTGTAGTATCCAATCACCTTCAAAAGAGAAACTACTGTAATTTACAAACATTTTCAACTACAAAGAAGCAACAACTGACCCAATCATTTGTAGAAACTGCTGTAGGACGATCTAATTCAATTCTTTATCGCTGTGATCCTTTAGTTATAGAACAGAATTTTACTAAGTTTTTAATTTGGTTGAGGGACCAAACAAAACTCAGGAATAATAATAACGATATTGAACGTATCGTTGCTCCGTTATTTTGTCATATTTACATGGAGATCCTACGTTATGAACATAGTGATAGAGCTACAACCTTTTTTAAATCTCATTTTCCATTGATAAACGAAAGTAAGTGTGATAATACAATAAAACAACTATTTTTTGCTAACGGTGATGTTAGGAAAGACATATCCAGATTTAAGGAAAAATTTAGAACTAATAGAATCGTCCTGCATTTAAATCCTGAATTTTTGAAGAAATTGAAGAAGTTTGTGCTAGAAAACTGTCATATCGTTTTTCTTCAAGTATTACAAACATACTTTGATTTTCAAATAAATGATTTTATTAAAAAAGAAAACGATATTATGCCTACACCTGAGTTTCCTAAAGAATCCAAGTATCAAAAGTTTTTAAATGCTAAAAAGGAATTGAAAAAGGAGCCAACATCAATTTATAATGTAAAAATAAATAATAATAAATATGACGTACCTTGTGGCGTATTGAGAAGACAGTCTGGACTAGTCATACTTGCAGAAAATAATTCTCTGCGTCTGATGCCTTTACATTCTTTAGACTCTATACTCAGTGTAAATTTAAATGGCCAGTTAAAGCTTATGCACCACTCTGATTATATATATAGTGTAGATATTTCTTCAGATAATAAAGTATTAGTAACAGGATCTGCAGATCGGACTTTGTGTATATATGATTTGGAAAATATGAGTTTAGTGAAAAAGTGTTCTGGACATTTAGGTTCTATATATTGTGTCAAAATAAGTAGCAATGGTAATTATGTAGCTACAGGCTGTGCAGATGGAACTGCCAGACTTTGGCATGTAAAAAATGGAAAAGTGCTAAGAATATTCTGTGGCCATACTCAAACTGTGACATGTGTAGTGTTTCATCCAAATTGCCTATATGTAGCTACAGGCTCAGCAGATAGGAATATAAGGTTGTGGTGTATAAATAAAGCTAGCACCTTGAGACTGCTCCATGCAAGTAAAGGCACTGTTTATGACATAGCATTCAGTCCATGTGGCAAACTACTAGCCAGTGCAAGTGATGATAAAAGTATTAGAATATGGGACATATTGACTTCTAAAGTAATTATTGAATATAGATGTGAAGACTCTCCCTTTTTGAAGATTATCTGGAAAACTGATGGTAGTGAAATTTGTGCTGGAAGCTTAGATGGCATAATCAGAGTGTGGAATATAAATAGGACCCAGGAAAATTGTGAAAATGATAAATATGTAGATCCTGTGATTACTTATTCACTTAATGCAAAAATATTAAGTATTGAGTATGCTTTTGGCACCTATGGGTTGTTGACAGTATGATATTTACTTCACAATTCCATGATTGTCTTAATTGAGATTATATTTTTGTTCTAAAATCAGTTAGAAAATTGCACAGATACTCATTGAATTAATATAATTTTATCAGTAGAATTCATTTTTATAAATTATAGTAAGTATTAAATTGTAAATATTTAATTTATTTTAAATAAATACTTTAATATTATTTTGAAATTCATCAGAAGATTTGAATGGAATAATATTGTTTATTAATTTTATAGGAAGGAGTTGATGTATTGTTAGGCCATTATTTAAGAAACATTTCATATAATGAAAAAATATGTATAAATTGTAAATAATTTTTAATTTATTTATTTTAGCAAATCTAGTGAAATTTTCCATCAGGTTTTAAATTTTTATGCAAATAATAGATATTATTTTTTGAAAACAAGATTTTTTTATGAAGTAAGAGTATAATCCGTCTTTCCTTATTTTTTTTTTATTAATTGAATATTTCAACAGGAGGTGTAAAAAACATCTTTTAAAAATGTTAAATATCTTTTAGAAGAACTTTTAATTTTAAGTTGTTGAACAAAAACTTAGATTTTAAATATTGTAAATACTTCACTTAGCCAATTTTAACATTTAAAATAAATTAACTTTTCTCTATTAATGAGATTTACTTTTCTATTGTTTTTTGGTCTCCAATTTAAAATTGAATATTGCTTACTAGAAATATTTCTCAATTTCCAATAATATCTACTTTTTATTTATAGGTATAAAAAAATAAAGCACTGGTTCATTGAAAAATGATATTACTGGTACAATGTATTTATTGACTTATTGTGTACTATTGTTATTGTAATGACTAGATTTTTGTTAAAATCACCTAATTGTGAATCAAATTCAGAACCTCTTCATTTTTATGTATGTATGTATTTTGGGGTGACATTCACTGAGACCTAAAAGATCTATTGTGCCCCCTTACTTCTACTCTGTTTCTGAGGAGGGTCTCAGAAACTAGCAGTTTCTTTTGTCCTATTTCCCGGAGGAATTTTAGGATGTCTGCAGACTTCAACTTAGGCAAATGTTCCACTTCTATCTAGTAATCTCCTAGGTGCTGTGCTCTAGGATTCTGAAATGCTGTGCAGTTGGAAAGTATGTGGATGGAGGTTTCTTCTTTCATTCCACAAAATCTGCATTCTTCTTCCTCCACTATTTTGAGCTTTTTCAGGTGCCCTGTTAAATCTCTTAGCGCAGTTTTACTTTGACTTATGCATTCTTTTGATCTCAACAGGTTGTAGTCACCCAGAAGAGTCTTTGATTGTATAAGCCATACTAGATCTTTCCAATGGTCAGATCTTCTCTTTTTCTCGGCTTTACTTATTTCTTCCAATATTACATTGGGGCTGATTCCGCAAAAGGGTTCAGGCCCCCAGAAAGGTATTTCAGTCCTCCTCTTTGCTATTTCATCTGCTATTTCATTTCCTTCTATTCCAGTGTGTCCTGGAATCCATAGTAAGGTGACTATGTTGTTCTCGCCTAGTTCATTGAGTTTGTCTAGGCATTTCCACACCATTTTGGAACTGATTACACAAGAGCTCAGTGCCTTAATGGCTGCTTGACTATCCGACATTATGATAATCCTTTGTCTTCTGTATCCTTTATCAATATTGAACTGGGCACACTTTCTTATGGCGTGGATTTCCGCTTGAAAGATACTTGGGGTTTTTCCCAAGCTTTCAGAGTGTTTGGTTCCTGGCCCAAACACTCCTATCCCAGCTCCTTCTATTGCTTTTGAGCCGTCTGTGTACCATTGAATGGCATTCTTTCCAAGTCTGGTAATGGTATTTGGATCCCATTCCTTCTTGTTGCTCATTTCCGTAACGAATTTCTTTGAAAAGTTATACTTTTTCATCATACCATCTTGTAGCATGTCCCAGGTTGTCTGATTTCTAAGAAGGGAGGAGGTGTTTTTTTTAATGATTCTCTTTCTACTTAGTCTGTATCTTGTTCTTTCTGCAACACTTTCCACCACCATATGTAGGGGTGTGAGGTTGAGAATCACTTCCATGGCTGCCGTTGGGCATGTACTCATTGCTCCTGTAATGCATATACAGGCTAGTCTTTGAATTTTGGAGAGGTTTTCTCTCGTCGTCAATAGGCTAGTTCTACTACTCCACGCAATGGTTCCATCCGTCAAACCACACAGGAGTTCGTCAACCGTCAGACTCCACATTAATGGGGATGCTACTCCTCCCTGTGGGCATCCTCTGGTAGTGCAGATGGAGACAATGTCTTTGCTCGTCCTCGTCTCTGCTATTCTTGTGGTGAGCAGTTCCGACATCCATTTGGATGTTGTGCTGTCTACACCTCTTCTGTTTAATGCTCTTTTGACAGTCTCATGTGGAGTATTGTCAAAAGCTCCTATGTCCAAAAATGCACACACTACAGTTTCTTGGTTGTCTAGAGTACCTCGGATATCCTCCGTCAGTTGTACCAGTGCAGTCTCCGTAGATCTGCCTGCCGGTAAGCATGCTGACATGGGTGGAGAGGTAGTCTCTCTAGGATTTCCTATCTAATATGGTTCATTTTTATACAGCTGCTTATTTTTTTACAGTTTTTTTTTTGTTAAAAAATGATCTTGAAATACATCAAATCACTCAAGAAAATTAACTATGTATTTTCAATTATACATTCCAGTTCTTCAAAACTACTGTTATTGTTAACTGTTATTTTCCTTAGATGTAGCTCAATATTTCATAATGGCTTTTACCATTTTCATTTTATTTTTGTGTGTTTGTTAAGTTTCCTCGTATGCCCCCTCCCTCTCACAAGATATCTAAAAATTTGTTGGTTGACACCTCAATCCAAAGAGCAAGTGAATGATATTCTGAATTTGAACCATTCACATTTTTGTATTCTAGTTTAAACTGATTCACTACTTTTATGATTGACTATATTATGATAAAGTGAGCACAACCATTTAAGCACAATCAATTCGAAAGACATCGATAATTTTGTAATAATAATAAATTTTATTGTTCACACTTAAAGGCGTTGCATGAAAGGAGAGCGACAGTGGCTATGAATAAATACACTGTAAAACATACTGATACCTTTTCGAATTAAGTGTGCTTGATGGTTGTGCTGACTAACCATCTCATAGGATTTACTCATACTTCTTTGTTGTTGACAAAATAACTATTGTAATACTTGATTAAGCTGTGATAGCTACCAGTAGAAGTGTTGAATTTACATCTATGCCGAGACACGGATACACACAAATACTGTAGCATTAGTTTTGAAAATATATTTAAGTGCCAAATTAGAATAGTGTTTTTTAAGCTTATAGAGAACCTTTGTCCTTGATCTCAAGCTGAAATCATCTTCTTTATATCTCCTTTATATTGGTTGGTCTTTGTTCAAAGCTTTGACAAAAAACTTCCCATTCTTTATATTGAATAATTTTCAAACAAAATTGAAATAACCGCAACTCGTACATATTTCAAAACTAAAAAATACAAAAGTTGGAAGAGCAACTGCTTTAAAAAGAGTACCTATGTAAAGTTAATTCATTTTTGCCAGAAATTTTTTTTATTCCTTCTTTAAAATGACTATTAAATTCTTACTTTTTCATATTTATATGCAATACAGTTTCAATTTAAAATATAGGGCTAGTCAATATGGGTGCTATAGTTGCCAGAAAAAAATGTAAAACTATAAATTGTATAATGAATTTTGTATTCAGCCACCAATTGACTTGCAAAATGATATTAATAGTGTTGAAAACTGCCAATTTAGAACACACTGCATATTACAAATAAATATCAGTGCAAAATATCTTTTACTTTAACTGTGGTTCCTAATATTTATTTCTTGTATAAATCTTAATCCTGATTTTTGAGGATAGATATTAAACAATAAGTGATAATTGTACATAGGCCAATTGAAAATTTTATTTTTTATCGATGTTTTAAGATTACTTGTAAAACATTTGAAAATATTTCTTTGCGAGTATTATTAAATATATCTTTGTTATTTTTTTATATTTACACAGTAAACTGAATTTAAAAAATGGTATTTTTTTTTTTTCTCATTTTTTTGTTTCAGCATTATTTTTCTATCTAAATTACCTCAATAATTCTCGAACAAATATACTTGTAGATTGAGTTCCTGATTATCATCTCTATTGTTACAGACAATAATCTGAGATGAGTATTAAATCCTGATGTAAAATGGGGACATCAGAGATGGGAACCTTTTCCAGTTTTAACTTCTAAGTATTTAATCCGTATTAGTAATTAGACCAAATACTTGAAAGCGTAAGCTATTAGATTAGGTTACTCACAATCCAAAGTCTAGAAGTAATTTAAGGTATCAACAAGCCACAAACAAAGGACAATTATAAATTAAATGACTAAAACTTGAAATTCCACTAAGAGACGCTTGTTTAATACAAAAAATTAACATACCAATTTACTTCGTTGTTAAATCTTTATCGCAAAACTGGACCTGTGATAAAAATTCATGTTGTTTAAAGTAATATACACTCTTGCATGTTTGTAAATATATATCAGTTAAGTAATTCTACCCCTTAATATCGATCGAAGCAATATCTGAAATTTTAAATTCAGTACCTATGAAGTTGTCAATAGACATCAAACTCACTTGTGAAAATATTTTGTAACTAAAAATTCTGTCCCTTGGGAATTATTTTCATCGAACTTTTAAAGTTTAAATCTGGAAACAAATCGGGAAGATTGAGAGAGACAAAATACACTTAGTTTTCAATTTATTTAGATCCTTGGAACACAATGGAAAAACTTCAAAGAAATATGTAGGATAATTTAATTAATAAAATTCTACTAGGTATAGTGGAATTCACATTCAGATTGCAGCGTTACAAATATATTGCTTTCTATATTCAAGAATAAATAGCATTGTTACTAAAATACGTTATGGTCCAACTCATATAAAAGAATAATACATATTTTGGAAAATATTTGTGAATGTAAAATTGAACTTTTGTGAGAATGTTTTTGAATTATAACATTTTTGTGTTGGTGTTTCAAAAACCAGGAAAAGATGTGGCAACAGCGGGTTGTTTTAAGATGGATTAACCATTTGTCATCTCAAAATAACGCGCCGTTGTCATATCATTTACTGAAGCGAATTTCCGAAAAGGCTCTGAATGTGAATTTCACTATTAGAGAATATTGTATGGAAATCTTGCAATAATACATTGGAGGCCAATAATTTATTCTCTGCCTTTTTATTCCTTTTTTAATTACCAACCGATTCACATCTTATCTGTCCAAAAATTATAACTTTGTAATCCAAACATTCATCGATATTTTATTTTGAAAACCATATATATTATATTACTGATATCCATTCTACTTCAACAATAATAATTGTTTTTATAAGCTTTTATGTTACTACACTGTGGGCCGAAATAAAGGAGTACATTTTTTAATTGAAAATATTTTTTTTGTTTTTTGGGCGATTTATTTTCTTCTTGCAGGGCTAATAAGCTACCGGATTCACGAAATACCATTTTTTATTAAATAACATTTTAACAAATAACACATTTATAAAAACAGTTTAAAACTTGGAGAAAAATAGTATGAATGTGGCCACCTAACAGCCCAGAATTAAATCCGGTCGATTATTCAATTTGGGGAATTTTCGAACAAAATTTGTATGAGGGACAACAATTTGAAACAATCGAGCAGCTCAAAGAAAGAATGCAGTTTGTTTGGAACAATTTTGAACAGGGTGCAATAAATGGGGGTATCAATTTATGGCGCAGACGACTTCAATAAGTGGTAAACAGTAAAGTTTTATAGTTACTAAACTGTTTTCATAAATTTGTTATTTGTTAAAATGTTATTTAATAAAAATAATGGTATTTCGTGAATCCGGTAATTTCGGAAAATTTCCTTTTTACTGAAGGGTTCTGGATAGTTTATCTTCCGAAAAAGCATATTGGTACAATTTTAGCTAAAACAGTTTTCATTTGCAACGAGCTCAAATAAACTGTTATATAATTTTTTTTATAAGTCCGACCCTGTACATTATGTTTGCTTCCAAATTTACAGTCATTTTGAGGACATGTTAGGTTATTAGCCCTGCAAAAAGAAAATAAATCTCCCAAAAAACAAAAAGAATATTTTTAATTAAAAAATGTACTCCTTTATTTCGGCCCACGGTGTATATTCATACACTGTTATAATAATTAGGTATCTACTTCCAAATGTTTTAATAATTTATTTGACAAAGGGTTTTTATATTGTTGATTTGAATAGTAAATCAAATATATTTGACTTGTTAATGAAAGTTGTTTTATTACTTTCTTATTTAATCTCACAGCTTTGGAGAACTCAAATACCACCTACTTACACCTACTGATTATATTTAAAATTAAGTAAATTATGTTGGGAGTTCTCATCTAGTATATCCCACAAATTTTATGATGGGGGCCTTTTTCAGTAAGTCTTTTTATTCCGGAGCTAGGAGAAATTCGTAAAAATGATACATTTTTACCCTATCAAAACTTATTTCTGTATCACATTCAATGCAATTATCGTTATTGAGTTGTTTAAGAAATGAGGTTGACTTAATTTGAAAAAAATTGGATTTTGACAAAAAAAGAGTCCAAAAATATTTAGAAAAACAGTGAATTCACAGACTACAATTCTAGAAGAACAGTTTAGTTCAATAATCTCAATGTCTCTTCCTTTACAGAAGGCAGATTAAGAAAAACAAATCAGTTATACAGCTACTACTATTTAATGAAACTTTTGAAGATGATATAAAAAGTAAAAACATAAAGCAAACGGAAATTTTAGTGGATCTCAGGGAAGCAATTTTACAGGTGAGTTGGTTTTCACAATAAGATATTGTTCAATAAATGCTTCAACGAAATGTATTTATTCTTATATTTTATCTTTTAGGTTGCAAGACACTTTATGCAACTTGATCCAAAATTGGCAAACGAAATTAGCTTGGTAGCTGACTATTCTATGGACAGCCATGCTCAAGATCATACAAATTACATTAATGTCTCCAAAACCAGAAAAAGAAGAGCGAAAGCTCTATTGGGTAAGATTTTTTCTTTTCATTTCAAATTATTTGGAGTTTAATAGCTTTGTGAAAACTAAATGTTGAACAAATAAGAAAAGCTTAAACAATGATTTACTATTTTAGATTTTGAAAGACACGACGATGACGAACTTGGCTTCAGAAAAAATGATATAATCACCATTATCAGTCAAAAAGATGAACATTGTTGGATTGGTGAGCTAAACGGTTTGAGAGGTAAGTTTAAAACATTTTATCCAAATCACATTATAATTGGAGTTTTATTCAACTTGCTGTTTGCTACATGATAGGTCTATAAGAAGTAGTTGAAAATTAAAAGCAAGCGGTGTTGTTGAATGAATCAGTGCTGACAGACCGAACTTATTCATTTAAACTATTCAAGCTCTTCAAGTAGATAAATTTGACTTTTGCAATACTGTGATTGACCATTGGCTGATTCAATGTAATTTGATGTCATTCCCACAGATATATTATGGTGGCTTATCCCTGAAAGGCTAGCGAAAAACAGGGTCACATATTGAATAATTTTTTGATTAAATCCGATTCAAATTGACCATGATTCTGGATAAAACACTATCTAGAGCACTTATACATCGTACTTATTAATTCTTGAAAAAATCAAACATTTTTAAGGTTGGTTTCCTGCGAAGTTTGTAGAAATTCTTGATGAAAGGAGTAAGCAATATAGTAGTGCTGGAGATGATAGTATATCTGAAACTGTTACTGACATAGTTAGAGGTACCTTGTGTCCAGTAATCAAGCAAGTCTTAGAACATGGAATGAAACGTCCAAACTTTTTAGGTAACTATATTCCTCTCATTACTTCCATTGAAATAAAAACATTGAAATTAATTTTAATATTTTGACGACTCCTTTTTTAATTCTAGGTGGTCCATGTCACCCTTGGTTGTTTATAGAAGAATCAGCGATGAAAGAAGTAGAAAAAGATTTTAAGTCTGTTTACAGTAGATTAGTACTTTGTAAAACATATAGATTAGATGAGGATGGAAAAGTTTTAACTCCTGAAGAAGTAAGTGAAATTATGTGTAATTGTGTAGCTGTAAAATTATTATTGAAAAATTGGCGCCCTTTTGCAGTTGTGCTTACGATGCTTATCAGTCATGAGTATCAATCATGATTGATGAAGTAACCGATTCTCACATAACTAAATCTGCGCAATGTGCGCTCTAAGCACAATTCAGACCGCAGAAATTTATTTTTAGTTCTTTAATTCTACGCAAGGAAGCGTAAACATAAAATTAAGTTTTCTATTCAAAATGTTAAGCAAAAGTAAGGTAAAAATAATAGAAATCTGATCCTGAAACTTATACAGAAGTTTGACCTATCATTTTTTTTTCTAAATCTCTGCTGGGAGATAGTAAAAATGCCAATTTAGGTCAAAACTTTAATTCAACAATTTATAGTGTCACTTGAAAGTAATAAAGCATGTAGTAAAATATGGATTTGTTGTGATCCAGTATATTTAACGGTAACCAGTAGACATGATCTGAAAAGTTACCAAGGTATTGCATTTTTTATTGAATAATTTAAATGGAAAGTCACTCATATTACCAATTACTTCAATTATGCTAAATAGCTTGAAAACCATCTCATTTTCTTTTTTAAACCAAAGATGTGATAAGAAATTTGCTGTCTGTATAAGTTTTAATTCATAACATATGCACTGTAACCTAGTTGGCTTCAAAATGTCAAAATTTCTTGATACATAAATATTAAGTTATTGAACTCACAAGTGTATTAATAAAGGCTATTAACAATTTAGATATTTTAACGCGCGAATAGAAAACTGGAAAATGTATCTAAAAATAATGTTTGTAAGTTTTTAATTTGTTAAATAATTGATAGTTCAATATTCATCCACATGATTTCTTTAAATTAATACATTTTTTAGTTGCTCTACCGCTGTGTTCAAGCTGTCAACTTATCTCACGATAATGCGCACGCCCAAATGGATGTAAAACTTCGATCTTTAATTTGTATGGGCCTCAATGAACAAGTCCTCCATTTATGGCTTGAAGTTCTCTGTTCTTCCAGCGAAATTGTTAGAAAATGGTTTGTATATTATTCCAATTAATGTTTCCGTTCAGTTAATTCAAATGCTAATGAAACTATAATACCACATAGTTTGCTTTAAATTAATTATTCCTAATTGATAAAATTAATTTCCAGGTATCATCCTTGGTCGTTCGTGTACAGTCCAGGCTGGGTACAAATCAAATGTGATGTTAGAATACTTTCTCAACTGTCCTTCAATTTAAATCCAGATTGGGAGCTTCCCGTGAAAAAGGAGAACAACAATCAACCACTTAAAGATGGCGTTCGAGACATGCTGGTTAAACATCATTTGTTTAGTTGGGATATTTAATGGTTTGATACAAAAACGAGATAAATAAACGGACTCTCTTCCACTAACTCGCACTGTCGGATGTTACCTGAGATTTTTTTAAATCTGTTGTTGAACATAACAAACATTCATTTGTGATTATTATTATCTATAACAGTATTTTAATTTCCTATGGAATATGGCAGTCTTCTAGTCCAAGCGCTGGCACCAATTTTTGGGTAGGTATTTCAGGCAAGCTGAAAACTTGTCACATACCTCTCCTATTATACCTCAAATGAGAATTACAGACCTGGCTAAAATTACAAGTCGTCTCAAATACATTTTCACTCATCTGGCAAAGTAACCTGACTAAATCGTCTGGGTGTCTATTCACTAACAGTGAGAGCTCCTACGAGAATAAACACTTATAAAGTGCGCATGTGAGATCTCGAAATTGCAAATTATGATACAGCCCGCATGCGCACTTTATAAATGTGTACTCTCGTAGGAGCTCTCACTGTTAGTGAATAGACCCCTGGCTTATTTTTCAGCTTGCCTCAAATACCTACCCAAAAATGAGTGGTGGTTATTGTACCATTTATTGTAGATTTTGAAATATTATTTATCTACACTCCTTAACCCATTAGTGCCTATAATCACAAACAGGCTATCCGAAATATACTTACTACATTTAAACATTTAAATTTCTTCACCTTTACAAATTTTGCACTGTTTTATGTATTTAAGACCTTCCAGACCATATAAAATCATTAGTGTTATTCCAATAATGATTGAATATAAAGGGTGATGAATTTAGAAAATAAATAATATAAGAGAAACTGCAAATCTGGCAACACTGCAATTATTAAATCTGGAATCTCCATACCCCAAATTTTGTACAATTAGGACTAGCAATCTACGGGATAATTGGCCCTCTCCAGACTTTTGGGCCACGTTGAATTAAATGTTTAGTTTTTTATTCGTTATTTCTTGAATTGAGTGAATTAAAACAAGAAATATTTTTATTTTAACCAAAATAAAGTGATAATGAGTATTAATAAGTTGAAAATAAGTCAATATCTGGAAACACAGCCTGTTGTGCTATGTGTGCTGGAAACTTTCGGATGACATATGCTTTTATACTCGCACATTTTTCTATAACAGCACGCTCTTTCACTATAATGACAACAAAATTGTTAATTTACCCTGTAATGGGCTCGTTTACTAAAATTTTTAAATCATTTTTAACTGTCGTAAAACAAAGTACTAAGGATAAAAATATGATTCTGAAAATTTCATGTCAATAGAATATGTCGTTCTCCTAATATAACCGATTAAACAAGCATACCGTAGCGGGACGAAGACTATGACGTCACCGCATATGAAAGTTGACGTGCACAAACATTACGCTTCTGACTGTAACGTGCCTCGCATAGAATTTATTTATTTTGTATTAGGTACTTCTTATAAAATTTTTGTGTTGATAAAATAAAATGTGTGGACCCAATTTTAAAAAAGCAGACTCATTAAATGTTCCAGAAGTGGACTTGCTAATGATTATGGAGTTTTTTAATCAATAACACGAGTTTATTATATTATAATTTTATACTAAGTGACGCATCGTTTTTGACTATTTTCGGGTCAGAAAGATTAAAAATGTCAATATTTTCATAAATACATGTTCTCTCAAATGATATACAGGGTGATTACAGATGTTTTATTTTATTCCTGGTCTGGTGGACAAAGTTACGGAGATAACGCTATAGGTTACTCAAAACTTTGAAGAGAGAAATAAATAAATGTATTTTATTAGCAGGAGTGACACCTGAGCATAAACTAAACTCAAAATGCTACAAAGTTGTTTGTACTGTTTTAGAGTTTGAAAAAAATAGACGAAGCTAAGTTTTATTTTTCTGCTTCGGAGACTGTAAGCATGTTATTGCTTTTCTCATGTGGCTCCATCGTAGGAAAGAGGAACCGTCCACTACGGAGACAGTGTTATCTTTATCATCATTTTAGACCTTTAAAAAGTTTATAACTACCATAGTCTTTGGAAAGAAAAAAAATCAAGCGGTGATCAATGATAGTCTTTCTGAACACCTTGAAGAAGCAAAAAAAGAGAAATTACGAATAGTAGGCTTAGATATTACAATACTGAAAACGTACTTAAAATTCTACAAAATCGAATTTCAAGAAAATTTTTAACTGCAGACTGCCCAATTATGAGAGCTTCTCCAGATGCTGATTTTGAACATTAATAAAACAATATTATCTACGTATTTTAGAAAATTTAGATTAATACAAGCGTGTGGTTTTCAATAACCCTCTCAATATGGATTCACAACGTATTTTATAAGGTAATTTATAACGATTCTGTACTTCTGATTCAAGAAAAATGAAATCTTAGAAATACACCAACAAAGTATGTTGACTTATCAGTTATCAGTGAATGCTTCGAGTCTTTTAATGCTTTTCTGCCACAGCTTCCGTTTTTTTTGCATCCTTATTAATAGAAATGAATGTTTTGTTAGATGTTTTAATCGTAGTACTTTTGCATTCTGGAACCGCACAATAAAAATTTACTTTTTTTACTCTGGTTCTGGTCCATTGTGTCGTATAGTTTAAATTGTTCATAAACGTTCTTATTTCACAAACAACACTGTTTAGAGTTTGCTAAAACGTATATTAAATAATAAGCATAGAAGCAAGCAAAATACCTACTCTAAGTAGTCATCTAATCGAAAACCGATCGGCGCGGTATCCGCTCTCTGAACGAGAGATTTCATATGCGATGACGTCACGTCTGAAATTTGGAGAGGAGCGCTGTTTAATGTTTATACCTTTTTTTAGGCGACTTATGAGTCTCGCTGACGTCTAATTTTTTGCAAAGACCCTCAAAATGCTGTGCTCTTCCTAATGGTAAAGTAAAAAAAATATGTAAATGAGCCCACTAGTCGAATACAAGAAATGGGAAATCATACCAAACCGAGAATAGGGTCAATTACAATAAATGATTAAACATTAACGACACGCTGTTATATTTGACGATTTTTCCACTATTAGAAATGTTTTAATCTATACATGGCCAAAATTAAGATATAAATTTGGTATGGTGTCCAAATAAGAGTTTTCCGTTAATATTTTGAAGCTATTATGCATACAGAATGGTAAAATAGAGTAAGCAGATTGTTTAATTTTTAACCATGCGTTAAAATTTAACATTCGCTTATAGAATTGCTCCTAATGAGGATATACAGATTCGGCAAATAATTATGCTCCGTATTGCCATTCTGTGAGTGAAAGAGAGAAAGCTATAAAACAAAGGAGATACAATGTCGCATTCCCCTCTCCGGAGAGTCTATCGAAAATAGAGTCGAGGGGAAGTATTTTGTTTTCTCTTAGAGCCGTTTGACACGGTTCAATATTTCAGCCTAAATTAAATACAAGTGGTTGCGCGCGCATTTTCAGTCAACTTGCTTTTAGGAGCTTCTCCAGAGGTATACGTATTTTAGAAAATTTAGATTAATACAAGCTTTTATTCTGTAGCGTGCCTTCGAGTTGTGTTGAAAACTTAAATATGTCATGGTCCCAGGAGCAAGTAAAATTGCTAATTGAATTGTACAAATCATATCCTTTTGTTTATATGCTGTGAAACATAGGTATATTATAAAAATAAACATGCTCGAAATAGCTCACTAGAAAAAAATATTTGCCGAATCTGTATATGAAATGAACAGTTAACAAGCCAAAATAACAACTGAAGGTCTAGTTGGGATACGCGATACTCAATATAAAAGTTTCAAGTGGTTAGAATAGACAAAATAAAAATTGTATAAGGAGTGTCACTTGAAAAGATGGGAACAAATCACTATTTAATAGGCATTACTGGATTAAGGAAACGTAAAGTAAATGTAGCGATTTTATCAACTTTGTTAATTTGATGTACTTAAAATACTGAACGATTCATTACTATACAGTTGTATTATCAACAGTCCATTTTATTATTTGTATTGATCTTTTAAATTATACATTACATTTGTTTTTATATAAATTGTATATTATATATTTTTTAAGTCTGCTTCCAAAGACCGGTTCTCCGTTATAGATCGGTAGCCAATGACTCGTGTAGGCTTCATTACTTTAAAAGGAAGCCGTTTTCACCATCAAGTTTAATGTGAAAAACAATTAGAATAAGGCTATTGCTCAAGACCCAAACTTGCTAATCGACGCTAGAGGGGACATTGAAAATCATATTTGGAAAATAAAGTATCGCCGTAAAATGTATGCCACTAATGTTTTTAACATCTACTAAGATAGCAAAATCTTTGCCATACATTAGTTAATTGTTTTTTCCACCTTCCTATCAGTTTTTAACCCTTATCAACCCTTAGTATCGCTTGGATGTGTATGCCATGTTTTTTTTTATGAGAACGTAGTACCTAACAAATTCATCTAAGTACGTTAATTTAATTGTTCAATTTCGTGAAAATTCTAAGATCTTCAATGTCCCTTGTTGCGTCGATTAGCAAGTTTGGGTCTTGGACAATAGACTTATTCTACTTGTTTTTCACATAAAAATCGATGGTGAAAATGGCTTCCCTTTAAAGTAATGAAGCCTACATTTGTCATGGGCTACCGGTCTATTATATCAAATTGAAAGAAAACTATAATAAAATTGCAGTGTAGTTAGGAACTTTAGACGAGCATCGAGTTTTAATCAAAATTTAATAAATACTGACTAATAAAAACAACAACGCACAGTAACACTGATATAGGTACTATTTAGTCTGTCTCAAACAACAGAATCTTTTATTGGTCTCTCCGATGAACAGATGTATTTATTTATTAATTTATTGAAATACAAAATCTTATTTATAAAAATTTCGAATATAGAATATATATTTCGATAATAAATAATTGAATAAATAAATATTTATTTTTTTATCTTTAATAAATATCGAAACCTGAGCTTCGAAGATACAAATAAGTAATTATATGTTTTTTTGTGAACATTCAGCCTGAAGGGTATATTGTGTTCCATTTTCTACCAAGTTTCTGATGAAAGTCTACGAGACTAGTATTTGCTATAAGTCCTTTTCCATGAAAGGATTTTGAGATATCGGTAGGATTCAGTTTAGGCAAGAAATACCCTTCTATCCAGTAGTATCCCAGGTGTAGTTCCCTGTGATTCTGTAGTAGCATTGCATTCAAAAAATATATGATTGGACTTCTCTTCATTCGTTCACATTCCTCCTCTACTTTGAGGTTTCAGGAGACGTCTTGGTACCCGATAAAGTGCAGTCTTACTCCGGCTTATGCATTCTTTTTATCTCATTTTGTCGTACAAACAGACAACCATTACCCTTATTTAGAAGAGGACACCTTGTCAAAACTCTTGGTGTAGTCTTACCCTGGTTTATGTATTTTCTTGATTTCACTTGGTCGCTAAAAGGTGAGTAGTTATTATCCTTGCTTAGAATATATCAATAACATCATTTCTGCCAAAAAAAATTGTAGTTTAGTTATAGTAGAAAGGGAACTTTTGAATAATCTTGGAGGTGTAAAGATACCTGTTTTTTGGCAGTATATAGTGAGTATCTTTATGTATCTTTCGGAAAAAAAAATTGCTACATATTATTGAAAAAGTTTTAGAAAACATTCCGCATATTTTGTAATTTAATTTCCACTTGAATTCCAAACAATTAAATTTGAATACACAATGATTCACAAATGAGGTTTTTGATACCTAAATTCCGTCTAACGGCAAACTAAAGATTATTTTTTCAAAAATTCCCTCAAAGTCCCGCTATACGCTGTCAGACTTATTAAGAAAATATATGGAATTATAAACACATTTATATATGATGATATCCGTACCACAGACATGGTATACTGTGTTTGTACATTGTGTATTTGAAGAAGGAGAAGGAAATACATTCACCCTTCTCCTTGAAATGAAATAAAATACTAAACCAAATTGCGGACGGAATTTAATAATGAAACATGAGTTGGGCGGCGGGTAGCATATATTATTAGTGAATAACTTGCGTAAATTATGACATTTTCGACGGATTTCTAGATATGTCATATAAACTTCCGCTCCAAGGCGGAACTCTAGCTACACTGTTCAAATAAACTAAAATGGCCTTCCTTGTTGCTTAATGTAGGTTAGCCACACGAACTATATTTTTTTTAACCTCCAATCAAATTAATAAAAAACGTTAGATATTGGAATGCATTTAAAATTCTCTTATCTCAAGCCAAGGTGACCAAAGGAAAATGTGGTTGATCAGTTTCCTTTCGAATTATCTTCCAAATGATTGTATAATATTTTAGAATATATAGGACACAGTATCTGAAGTACTGGATAACGTTCATTTTTAAAAAGTTATTTTTCCACGACCACTATCGAAAGTCGTCTTTTGTGCCTTGAAAAGCAACTGCAAAGTTGATGTCATAATTGACATTATTGGCGCTCTTAAGCAGAAAGTAACTTTGGCGCACGCCTAATTTTATTTATAGATAAAAGAGAGCTAGTAGTTATTTTAATATAATCTGTAGAATAAAATATTTTAGTTGATTTTCCAATATATTAAAGCATCCAACAGTATTTTCGTAATAATTTAATGAGAAATAGGGAAATCTAAAAAATATCTGACATTAATGTAATATGTGTTGCCTACGTACATAGGTACATGAAATTGCAATCTGAAAACTGCTAAGTACAAACAATGGCAATTAATTTTATTTTGGTGTGATCATAGAAAAAATCTTGTGAGTATTTCGAGCAGAAAGTCCTTTGGTAGTTTCGACTGCCTAAGTACTACTTTGTGCTCTTGATACACAAATAGATATAATTTCAGTTTGATCAGTGTTGTTGCATATCTATTACCCTCATATTTGTAATATCTCGTTCTCATATGTATCACCAAACTTTGTCCATATGCAAACGATGTGATTTAATAAAACGTATTTATTTTGGGTCTGCTTGTATTGATATTGAACCTAAGAGTCCTAACAACAAAACAAACTGGAAAACCAAAGGGGCGTAAAATATCCTGTGCTTCGGGGGCCTGCAATGCTTAATCTGCTAGTGAGTTTGATACTTGAACAAATATGGTAAAAAAGAAGCAAAACTACTATGAGTTTGAATCAATATCAACTACAGAGTTCGGCAAAAGTCCGGGACCGTCATTTCCTGATTGCCCCTGAAAAATATAATACTCCTTCATAATGGTTCCCTATACCTAAATACAGATGGTTATGAGTTATGCTGACTTTCTTCAAAAATGTGAACATTTCGAAAAAAAATTAATAACTCATTGATATAACAAATTCTATCAAATTTTCTTTCACATTTAAGTTGTTGGATTTTCGTTGAATGTATTCCACGATTGAGTACTAAATATCTCTTCACAGGGTGTTCAGAATTTTCAGTTTTATTATTAGATCATTCAATGTGTAGTATCAGGCTTATTTCAAATGGAACACCCTGTATTTTAATAATTCATCTTATTCTAAAAAATGTCGTCTTTCGAATGGTATGAGGGTGTCCTATACCTAGGTATTATACTTTTAGTGCAATTCACAATTTTCTTAAATTGTATGCTAAATCGATTTTAAGACATCTGCAATTCTCTCTAAATTTCAAACTAATGATCTCGGCATAGTGGTTGTGAAAAACTAAATAGATCACGTTTGAAGCCTCCAGAAAATATAGGGTTTTGCTATCCTATACCGAGTGGTTGAAAAGATATACAGATCGCGTAATTTCTTATGGAACCTTTCTGGATTACACAAGTACGACAAGGAAAATATGAGAAAAACAGCTTGAAAGAGAGAGAAAGTATAACTGTACGCGCGTATCGAAGGCGTGTACCCAGGTCTAGGGGATAGCCGAATGTTGATTGTCCTTTACAGAGAGAAGGAGAATTCACTAGTAGGTGGTATTCAGAACTTGAAAGAGAGAGAAAGTGTACTGTGCGCGCGCATCGGAGGCGTGTACCCAGGTCTAGGGGATGGCCGAATGTTTATTGTCCGTTCTGAATATCACCTACTAGTGAATTCTCTTTCTCTCTGTAAAGGACAATCAACATTTGGCCATCCCTTAGACCTGGGTACACGCCTCCGATACGCGCGTACAGTTATACTTTCTCTCTCTTTCAAGCTGTTTTTCTCATATTTTCCTTGTCGTACTTGGGTAATCCAGGAAGGTTCCATAAGAAATTACGCGATCTGTATAGCCACTCTCACAGAAAAATCACTATCCACATCCACATTTTATGAAATAACAAAAAAGTTGTTATGTTGAAGATGAAAGGGGGCGGTAAGAGACCCAGAAAAAAAAGGGGGAGTTGTGTAGGGCTTTGGGGTCGATTTATAATTTCATCTACCTAGCTAGGAAGACTCTTAGACACCGACTGAGCTCTCGACTACATCTTGGGAACATCAACTAATATTAATTAAGATATAGCTCAAACTCTGTTCGATATAATAGACCGCGGGCAATCATGTTTTAACAAGTTTTTGTTAAATAATCCGATTTGTACATTCCTGTATCAATCGGCTGGTTCTATAATACTTGTTCTTGCTTGTCGAGTACGATTGTGCGTCGAATGAGATAAACGGCAATACTCTGCGGAATATATTATATTCGGATTTATTGAAAATCCCACAAACCCGTCGTCGCCTTTGTGTCTTCTATGTCTAAAAACATTTTCGAACGAAGCAATGAAGCCTTAAAGACTGCAAGATCATTTGAATAAAATGCATCCAGATAAGAAATACAAGAATGTAGCATATTTTCAAGACCTAGATAAGAAGCATAATACTCAGCCAAGTGTATAAAAACTATTTTCGGCGGCTGCTAAGCAAGATGACGACGGACTTGGAGCTTCGTACAATATCTCTTTGTTAATTGCTCAAAAAGGCAAACCACACAACATCGGAGAAGAGTTAATTTTGCCAGCAATAAAGGAAGTAATAACTACTGTGCTTCATAAACCGGCCGCAGATATTATCCGAAAAATTCCTTTGAGTAATAATTCTGTGCAAAGACAAATTGATGAAATGGCTGAAAACATTGAGGAATCATTGTGCAATCATCTGAGGGCTAGTCAATTCTCAATTCAGCTTGATGAGTCCACTTTACCAACTAATGAAGCGTTGTTGCTATCTTACGTGAGGTTTATTAAAGATGAGAAAATACGTGAAGAACTATTGTTTGCCAGAAATTTGGAGACAGATACAAAAGGCGAAACCATATTCAATACATTGGAAAAGTTTTGTGAAGAGAAAGAGATTCCTTTGAAAAATATTATATCAGTTGCTACGGATGGCGCTCCGGCTATGACAGGGCGCCATAAAGGCTTCATAGCGTACTTAAAAAATAAAATTCCAGATGTCCTTGCTATACATTGCGTTATTCATAGACAACATTTGGTTGCTAGAAACTTAAGTGAACGACTATTTCAATCACTGCAAAATGTCATCGAAGCAGTCAATAAAATCCGTAGCAGCTCTTTGAATGATAGATTATTTCATCAGCTTTGTGTTACTAATGACGAAGATTTCAACCGTTTGTTGCTTCATACTGAAGTTCGTTGGCTGTCAAGAGGCAATTGTCTGATTCGATTTTACAACCTGTTTGACTCTGTGATAGAGTTCTTGGAAACTAAAGATACAGAACTGCGTAACAAGCTCATAACATCAAAGAATGATATAGCTTACATGACAGCCCTTTATAAATTGTTCAACGACATGAACCTCCAACTGCAAGGCGATGAACTAAATTTAATTAAAACAAAAAATGTCGTTGCTGCTTCTGCACAAAAAGAATATGGGCAGACGTGAGTTTCACACTTTTCCGAATTTATCAGTATCCTGCAGTAACGACGACTTGTTTGCCTACTGCCAACATTTGGAAAACCTCCACATTGACTTCACCGAACGATACCATGACATTTTAAACTTGGAAATACCAGACTGGGTGTTGGATCCGTTTTCAAATGTCAACACAGCAATGTCACCTCAGCTGGAAGAAGAACTTATAGAATTGACAACAAACGAAGAAATAAAAATCAAGTTCAAAAATGGATATCAAGAATTTTGGCTACAAAAACCGATCCCGCAATTGTACCCTGGATTGTGGTCAATTGTTCAACGATTCTTGATAGCATTCCCATCGTCATATTTGTGTGAACGTGGATTTAGTGCTGTGGCAACGCTGCTTACTAAAAAGAGAAATCGTTTGCGTGTTACCGAACGTGGCGACTTGCGGCTGTTTTTGAGTAAATTGGAACCTGATATCAACAAACTTATTGAACAGCATCAGATTCAACCTTCACATTAGTTTTTATATAAGAATTGATTATGTTTGTTTTATTTTCAATAAAAGATACTCTGTCCGAATACTATAAAGTTGCGTTTCAATAATCAGTTATAAGTACTTAGCGGGTTTTAAGTATGTTTAAAAAGGGGAGCGTTAAAAAATAATTTATTCTTAAAGTGGGCAGTAGACAAAAAAAGATGGGAGCCCCTGATTTAGAACATTAAAATACAACATGAATAAAAACAGAACTAACAACAAACAACTTAAAGTAATAAACTTTTTGTTTTTTGTTATTTCATAAAATGTCTAAGTGGATAGCGATTTTTCTGTGAGAGTGGTTCAATCTTTTTGACCACTCGGTTTAGGATATCAAAACCCTATATTTTCTAAAGGCTTGAAACGTGATCTATTTAGTTTCTTACAACTACTATGCCAAGATCATTAGTTTGAAATTTAGAGAGAATTGCAGATGTCTTAAAATGTAAAGAGATATTTAGTACTCAATCATGGAATACATTCAACAAATGTCTAACTATTTAGATGTAAGTGGAAATTTGCTGGAACTTTTTATATCAATGAGTTATTAATTTTTTTCGAAATGCTCACATTTTTAAAAAAGTCAGCATAACTCAGAACCCTCTGTATTCAGGTATAGGGAACCATTATAAAGAAGTTTTATATTTTTTAGGGGCAATCAGAAAATGCAATAAAATATAGGATGTTCCATGAGAAAAAATATAACTTTGATACGCCACACTTTATTGGAACACCCTGTATATTCCAAAATATTTTCAAATTATAATTTTAGTAGGAGTAAAATTTGTGGTATAGAAAAATTTTCCAAAAAATTTATATTTTCTTAGATCTTTGTCCGGTTGTGTCATAATTGACCCACCAACCAGTATTTCCAGTGGCTGAAGAGAAAGTTCTTGCCGTATTCAACTGGTTGCAGGCAAACTTTTACAACACTGCAAATCCCGTTTTTACATCTTTGGCAAAAGGTCCTTCAGAACTCAGGAGTAAGACCGTGTAACCGGTCTCTTTCCAAAATAATTTGCTTTTGAAAGAATACTAATAAGCATATCAGACGGAGGAAATATTTACTGTTTATTTTTTATATTCTCCTTTTTACTAATTTCTTCTACTTTTGGCACTTAAGAACAGTTTCAGTATTTACACACTTTGTCTTGCAAAAATATATGTAGTCACGTATACGAGATGCTAAAAGACACTGGGATGGGTGAATGGAATGGATTTTTTCAAAAAAGGGAATGAAAAATAACCTTCAAATAGAAGAAGGATGAATGGAACGGTCATTATTCTTATTAAAAATTTTGAACATACGCAGTTGGAGCCTCGAGTGTCTTTTAACATCTCGCGTGACTTATGTGATTTATATCTAAACTGTTTACATCTTCAGTTTGCTGTTATTTTTACAGCTTGGGAAAAGTATGCGCATGATTTGCTCAAATAACTTTGAACTAGGACAAGACTTGTTTACTTGAAAACTGTATATAAACATGTTTTGCAACAGAAACAAACTCTTGTTTTGATTCTTGAGTTCCTTACTTTTAAATAATAAACATTTACCAATAATGTTTGGCATTGTTGCGTCTTGCATTGTCATACGATACCTACGCCAGCTAGTAGTATTATGTTCTCTCTAGTACCTACTATCAATTACCTAATTTTAATTAAAAAGTTGTGTAACTTTTTCAACTATCGATATTATAACATAACAAGTCTGTATTAAATCAAATAGGGTGCCTGTTTAAACTCATTAATATAGATAATAAACAAACTTGATGGTAAACAGGAATTTCCGTAAAAAAAACCACAACTTACGTAAACTTACAATATAAAACCACACCAGCATTCGTAAACTCAACAATACGGTTAGAGCAATTGAAACTATTCAGTTTTGAAAAAGCTACTCACTTTAGAATGCGGTCAGACTAAAGGGAAAAAATATATACATAAGACATTATGTAGGGTCATGACCTAGCGTACACTGTAGGAAAAAATGTACCTACAGCATTTTGTTGTTTGGTCTACACTTAAATATTAATCCTAGAATATCCTAAAAATGTATCAACAACCGCAGAAAAATAGTGCAAAATTCGCAACATTGTCATATTTCTTAGTGAATGGGATTTGAATTTTGAATCTATTATAGGTGGAATTTTGTGCTGCGACCAACTGAACGCGTACCTTTAGAAACGAAGAAGTTTGAGACTGCAAGTCGTACCAGAAACAAAAATAAATGGAAAATAAGTTTGACATAGATTTTCAAGTACAAGGTCGTAGGAGTAATATCAATATTTTTCATTTTACATAATCATGTTTTAGGAAAAGCAAAAAATACAGACTTATCCAATATTTTAATTTTAGTAGTATTTCCAATTTTGTAAATTCTGTAACTAAAAATGTATAAAACCTTTTCAGAATTATATCATCAACGTATTCGATGAAATAATCAACTCTGTCAAGGATTGTTGATTCTTGTGAAGTAAAACAAACAGAAACTAGTATAACAAATGATTTATTACACATAAATAATACCACATGACATTGTCCTAAAATAGACAACAAACATGAGACCGAAGTAAAGAATTATACATTACAGTTGAGCTGCGACACCCGTCCTATAATAACAAAAATTATAAACTCAAAGACAACAAATAAATATGCTTACATACTAATTAAATTAAACTCACAAACTACAAAAACATGTATACATATCTCCGTTGCAAAATATATCTATATATGCAAAATTCAATAATAACATAATAATGGTTATAATAAACAATTTTAGCTACCTTTCAGCGCTACTTAATATAATTTTTCAAATCATCACATATTTAATCTTAAAACACATCATTTTGCAAACAATTGCTTTTTTTTATCTAACCTTGCGTTTTAAGGCAATTTTGCTAATAATAAACAACCCACTCGATGTAGAACATGCAGCATTTATCATATCAAAAATTTTAATCTAAATCTGATCTGATTTGATATATTAAAGTGATAAAGTGAAAGATTAAAACAACTAAATTGTAGTATACCCATAACATTTCACAATACATATAATAAAATTGTAAAAACAGTGAAATATTTTTGTCAAACAAATTTTGACAGCTCTACTCAAAAAAGAAAACAAAACCACCCGAAAGACAACATGTATATAATTTTTAAATGACGCTGAGAACCACTAAAAGTAGTGGGAAATTACTATACTTAATGGACTATAAAATGTAATATATACACTGTGAATTTAATATTGTAAAACTCATGTCATGTGTAAATGATATCAGTATCAGTAAAGACACTTAAAAAAACTGTTTAATTATTATATGAATTCTAAAAATATTAGGACCATGATGGAAGATTGAATTTAATCAACTATATTTCTCAAAGAAACTGTAAAATGTAGATTTCCTCAATGACACTGTTTTGTGAAAAAATTCTGTAAATATGTGATCTATTTTTATAAATATATTTGCAATGCAGATATAAATTGCTTCAAATATATAATAAACCCTTATCATCCATTTAATCTAATATCGTAAAGAACACAATAAAACAAATGCAAATACAATAAGACCGGAAACAATCAATAGATGAAATCTTTGTATATTACAATATTACTATAAAACAGCCATCATATAAAAATTAGTTCAATAGTTTTATTTATTTGAAACATAAGACAGAATCAAACAGTACTAGATTTTAGGTATAAAAAACTAACAGAGTGTAACTCTAGTTGTAATTTCAAATTTTATCACATCAATACAGAGTGCAAATACAGCGTGAATTGTAAAAACATGTTGATTTGTTACTGAATAACTTTCCATTGTTATAATACGATTTCATTTTGACCAACATTAGTGAGAAACCCAGCTGTATTGAAGTGTTAAAAATAAAAATATCAAAACAATGAGTGGAAACCTCATGTTTTTCATTCGGGATATCTTTTATTTCAAATTATACAGAAAAGTCCGGGTAGCAAGGATTTGCGGCAAAGCATTTTCAATAATTGACTTTCAGAAACGCAGTTATATTTCATATCCCATTCATAAAATGTATACAACTAGTGGGTAGAGGAAAATAGTACTCGATATGGAGATATTAAATGATAAAAATATTTAATCTTTTAGATAATCACCCGGAGGTATACGATTTCCTTCCTATACGGACAAATTTATACTAGAAAGATATTTTTCATTATCAATTGATTACGAATTAGAAAATGTTTCTTACATGTTGATTTTTTAACTTGTAACTATGCCTTATTTTATGACATTTTAAATTACTATTCGAGCAATACTTTTTTTCTAAATTAATAATTTAATTTTATATAAAAAGCCATAAAATTGTGGCACTTGAAATCTACATTAATACTTTGGTAGCTTAACACACATAAAGAACTTATTTATTGGCTACTTCAAAAAGATTACTCAATTTAAAACCTTATATAAACGGCAGTAAAATTCGTTGGACAAATATAAAGAAACAACCAACCACATAGTTTATATTCACCTAATTTTACTCAAGAATACCCATTAGTATCTTCTGTACGTTCCTTGTGGCATTACTCTTTTCACTTATTTTTAATTTACAAAAAAGGAACAAGCGCGTTTTATTAACATTTCCAAAATAAGCGAAAAAAAGCGCAATCCCAATAAAAAACGTTCCTGGAACGTGCACTTCACTGGATTCCATTTCTTGTACACTATCATATCGTTAGAATGTCATAAAATAAAATATTTTATTTCACATTTTACCAGAGATATGATCTACTATGAATGTACCTTAATAAAATTTGACAACCAAGTTTTGTAGTCTTAAACTTCAAAATATTATTCATTGTCTAGTTGTCAAATTTTTTCGTTGTGTCAGATAGGGACCAAAAATTATTTAATTACTAGTTAATCTTGACAACGGTAGCTGGAACGCTACCGAAACGTCGAAATATAAAATAAAAAACATTATTGTGGTTTGATTCCCAAAAAATTAAGAGGAAAAAGCATACCCATTAAACTGGCTATCGCAAGCCATATAATAATTTAGAGCAAAATTAGGTGCGTAAATGATTAATTAAATTTAAAAAAAGCTTAGGGCCGCTAGGTTTTAATTAGAATGCATAGAAAATATGGGCTACAATACACCATAATCATTTTTTTAAATATTAGTATAGATTTAGAGTTAAAAAATAGTTTCTCCGAGTATGCCTGGATATAGAGTGGTTTTGAAATTTTCAAGAACTTAATTCCTAGTCATTAATTCATGAAAAAATAATTTTCTGATAAGAAGATCAGTTAGATTGCGGAAGCCGGGAGTATTTAATATTTCGAAAAACGTTAGTGCCCATAATTTATCATTTGCACACCTAAAAATTATTTTCGATTTTGTAGGCTTGGGTAATACTCACACAGCTATTTTTTCAATGAATTTGGCAGATAAAATGATCTTCAGAGAATACGCATAATATCACATATTTTTTTGCTGTAATTTAAATATAATTAGGAGGACATACCTA